>PVJD01016823.1:0-19615 GCA_004026545.1 Mormoops blainvillei
GGGCTAAGGGAGCTGTCAGGCCCTGCGCGGTGCGGGGCAGGCCCAGGCTTCTGAGGAAACAGCAGAGGGGCCGGGAAGGGTGGACGGGCCATGCCTGGCTCTGGGAAGACACCCAGCAGGACGGAGCCCCATGGGAACCATGGACTTCTACTTCCTTCTAGAACCTTCCAGAAGCTGCTGGAAGGGCTTTCAAGCAGGGGGGTAATGTGGTGTCCGGGTTACTGTCTATAATAGTCCACGCTGTGTGCGTGAGAGAGGACAGCTGACAAGCCAGCTGGCCCTGGGCCTCCGCCTGCAAACCCACAGGGGCCGCAAGCTGCCTTCACACATGAGCCTCCGCGCCCCGCTGGCCCCTCACGCGGGCGCTGGGCAAGTGCGCCCGGGGGTCGGCGCCGTAAGCCGCAGGTGGGCGTGCGGTTTCAAGGGCAGGGATGGGGATGGGCATGCAAACAGGTGACAGGACTTACAGGAGGTCCAGGAGGGCCCGGGGGACCCTTCGGCCCCAGCAGACCGCGCGGCCCCTGGAAGAGGAAAGAGCAAGAGGACTCAGGTCCTGTGCGCCCCCGCCAACCCTCGCTGCACCCAGGGTCGCTGCTGCCACACGGGTCTCCATCTGCCCCGAGAGCACGGCCAACAGACTCACCTGCCCCAGCTCCATCTCCCCAGACCGCCCCACCTGTCCACCTGGGGTCCCCACGGCGAGAATGGCTGGGGGCTCAGATGGGAGATCACGGGGCACCCTGAAGGAAAGGGGGGCCTTGCACACTCGCCCAGGGCAGGCGGGCCCCCGAGACCCCCGCGTGGGTGCGGTCACGCTCTGCTGCACATGGCACTGGGGTCCCGTTCTCGTTTCCAGCTCCCTCGGCCATCCCTCGGCAACGCCACGGGACTGCGTTTCTGACACCAGAGCCCACGGGCTCAGGGAAGACAGAGGGTGTGGGAACTAGGGACCTGCAGGGACATCGTGACCAAACGCAAGAGATGAAGCCTGGGCTCAGACCTTCTCGGGGATGGCAGCTGTGGCCTGAGCTCGACCCCCTTCCCCGGCCGTGAGGAGCACACATGTGGGAACCAGTCCCAGGACTGCAGGGTCAGTGGCGGCCACGGGCGCCCACACCCACGTCGCTCGCACCCACGCCACCAAGCGGGGAATCGGGGAGCCTTTTCCCCAGGCACAGTGACTGCGAGTGACTTAATTCCCATCGAACCTTTGCAGACGCAGGGGACAAGAAATCCTGCCCACATGCACTGCACTCGAGTCTTCCCTACATTAATACCTAGTCGTGTGTACGCTTTTTAGAAGTTAATGACCTAGAAGGTACGGCTTAGACACGTTAGAGAGAGCGGTGTCGGTGAATTCTCCTTCGTGGCTAATCAGACATCAAGGGTATAATTCAGTCCCAAATGAACATGCGAACGCCGGCCCCCACTCTCCTCCGCGCGGCGTTCGCAATATTTCTCCTCAATTAGCATCGCCAGATGCGCCAGGCCCTACTGATGTCGATAGAGGGGATGGCGGAAAAGTAACAGTGAGGGAAAAGTAATTAACGTTCTTTTGTCATTCAGGAAATTAGTGGCTTTGGCTTGAAACAGAAATCAGTTTTGGGAAGAGTTTTCTGAGGCTCGGGCAAGGGCGTGCGAGGGGAGGGCACCTTTCCAGACAGTGTGGTCATTAGAAAGGGCGGATAATTCAGGCCCTGCAACTGCCCCTGGACGCCCTCCGCCATGACCTTGGACACTCACCACAGCCCTCGGGGACCTGGGTCGCCTCCTCTGGAAGGCCTGGATTGACTCCTCAGAGTTGCCCCCCACCCTCCCCCCAGCTCCTCCTTGTCCTCCCCAGGGACACCCTCGGATTTGTTTCTGGGTCCTGGCTGAGCCCCCCGCTCTCACTGCTCTAGGTCGATCCCCGATTCTGCCCAGACGCAGCCCCCCCGCCGCCCGTCCCCACGGCGAGGAGACGCAGCACATCCCGCCAGGTCAGTGGACTTACGGGTTCCCCGGGCAGCCCTCTGGGCCCAACTTCTCCGTCGTCACCCTGCAGAGGGGAAAGGGCAGGATTTCAGGGACAGGTTCTGAAGCCTGGACACCAGGGAGATGTTTCCTGCTGCCGTGCAGGGGGCCTCTGGCCTGGTGCTGTGCCGGCGCACTTGGCGGCCAGGGCTGCGAGTCCCCGTGCCCGCAGGGAAAGCCCAGAGTCCTTGCCCCCAGAGAGCTGCAGGCGACCAGGGGGAGCCTGGGGCGCTGGGACACTGCTCCGGGGCTCGCAGACCACAGCTCCAGCCGGCAGAAGAAACCACGGGACCCGAGGGCTAACGACAGACACGCGATAGAACGAGCCGCAGAAACTGGACAGACACCTACGACAGACACACAGACGGGCGGACAGACAGGCAGGCGGGCAGGCAGGTGACAGACAGGGTGCAAAAGAACCTGGAGAGAATCGCCAGGTCCCCTGGCCCACCCCGAGGGACCCCCATGTCCCTGCCAGGGTCCTGCGCGCGGCCAGAGAGCCGACCGAGACGCGGCTTCGGCTCCAGAAGGGGACGCCGCCCTGGCTGGGCTGGCTCAGGGTCGGGGCCCGCTTGTGGGCGCGCTGCGCCCTCCTCCACCCTTCGCCACACACACGTGCACATGCACGCACACACATGCACAAGCCAAGCCCACACACGCCTATGCACACACAACACAGTCCATCACGTGTGCATGGGCACACCCAAGCCGAGCCCACACGTGCACCCACATGTGTTTGCAAGCTTGTGCACGCGCGCACACACCCTCTGGGCCAGGGGCATCCAGAGGGGGCCCCTCCCCTGCCCACCGTGGGCTGAGCTGAGGCCCAGGCGGGAGGTGCCCTGACAATGCCAGCCCGAGAGCTGGCGAGGACAGTCGCCACCAGGCCCAGGCCCTGCCACCCAGCCTACTCTTTCCCATGCACCAGGGCTTCCGCACCTCTTCCTCCAAATGCCCCAACAACCAAAAGACTGCCTGAGTGGGCGGGGCTGTGCAGGGCAGGGATTCCAGTCCCCCGCTGCACGCTTCTCATCCACAGGGTCTCAGGGCCACGCGTGGCCCGCACGTGGCCTGCAGCCCCAGGAAGACGCCTGGGACACAAGCCGCACAGGTGCAGAGCCCATCTGAGCAGCCACCTCTAGCCCAGGCTCCCAGCCTTGGGCTACAGCGCCCTGCCTCCCTCTGCCCCACACCCAGGCCCTCCCCCCTGCCCCCTCCAGGGCTGCAGTCCCCTTCTGGCCTCGCCCAACCCCGGGCCCGGCCCCTCACCACCCCGCCGACTCTCCTTCCCGCCGCGTCACCTGGGGCTCCTGTCCCGGGAGCGAGAGGCCCTCTTTCTGGGACCGGGGGTGGGTGGAAGCCACTGCCCTGTGGTTTGCTTTTATCTTGGGGCTCCGGGCGGCTTGGGGTCTCCGCACACCCCTGGCTTTTGCCCTCACAGTCCTGCCTGCCTCTCCCACTCTCCATACGCCAATGTCGCTGCCACCAGCAGGCCACATGCAGTTTTCCTGCCAAACCCCGAGGAGACGGGCAGGCAGGCGTGGCCGAGACACACGGGATACGTACCCTGTCTCCATCTTCTCCCGGAGGACCCGGCGGGCCGGAAGGACCAGGGTCACCCTAGGAAGTCAACCAGAGCCGGGATTAGCGACCTCGGAGCAGGTCACGCGCGCCTGCCCCAAGTCCCTGCTGGGGTCTTCCTCTAATTCTGAAACTGAAAGTCCTGGGCCCACCGCAGCCCTTCCTGGACCCACAGGACACCCCTCTGGGGATAGCGCCAACTGCAAGGACTGTCCCTGGGGTGGTGGCGCGGTGTCCGGGCAGCCGCGCCAGACCAGGCACCTGGCAGGGCCGTGGGTACGCGGGCCCCCAGGCCACTGTGGCAGGGTCTGGGCTGCACCCCGCCGACCCCTCTCCCAGCCCACGTTCCCCACAGAGGGCCAGGGCCCTGGCCTGTGGGTGCCCTGGGGGCTGGTGCCGGTCCCCCTCTGCCCCGGCAGCCTCCGGCCTTGCACACGGTCAGTGCTCAACGCGAGCCCGTCAGCCAGCCAGATGGGGTGGCCCGGCCTCGGCGCCGCCTCCCTCACGGCCCGCGTGGCTGGGGTCGGACGCGGGCCGAGCAGCTCCCGCTAAAAGCCTCAGCAACCATTTTCCAGCACATTATGGAGTGCAGCAGACAAACCTCCCAGGCGAGTGTGTGTGTGCGTGCACGTGTGTGTGGAACATCAGGGGCACCTGTGTGTGCACCATGTATGTGCACGTGTACGCACATGCGTGTGTACACGCATGTGCCTTCACGCCCAGGATGTGCCTTCACACCAAAGAGGCACCGTCTACATCAAAGGAAAGGAAACACCCAGTGAGCTGCCCGCACCCGTCGCGGGGAGCCGCTCAAGTGGACGGAGAGCAAGGCTGGGCCACCAGGGGCCGCGCCCCTACCCTCCGCACCAGCCTCAGCCGCTGGCCCGCCCCGCCTCCCCAGGGGTGGTCATGGGGCTTCCCAAGCCTGAAAAAGCCCCGTTCTGCAGAGCTTGGATTTCCAGAAGCACCCGCTCCCTGCCCCGTTCACACCCTCCGGTGACTGGACACCACCGGCTCCCCCCTCAGCAGCTGCAGAGAGGAATCCGCTCCCTCCAGGTTGACTTTCCGTCCCAAGCCTCCACCCCACCCCAACCCCGGGGGTCCCCTCTGTGCTGCCCAGGGAGCCCGAGGCCATCCAGAAGGGCCGCCTCGAGAACCCTCTGCCGCCCGAAGTCCATCGGGACCTGGGGGCCGCTGGGAGCTGTCCCTCGGGAGGCGCTCACCCTGTGGCCCTTCTCTCCCGGTAGTCCAGCCAGGCCGTCGAAGCCACGGTCACCCTGTGCGGAGAGAGGGCAGCTCAGGGACCAGGTCGCACACGGGGATGGCCGCCCGCCTCCCACAAAGTCCAGGCAGTGTCTGTGTACCCTGGGCCCCAGGACCCCACCTGGAGTGGCACCAGCCACCCCTCACCTCACCTTCTCCCACCCTGGGGCCCATCTCCACCTCCTCTCCCCCATACGCCAGCAAAGGGCAGGACACTCTTGTCCCTGAGTCATCCCCTCTTGTTCCCCAACCACGTGAAAGGCGCAATTTGCCCCCCAACTGACAGTAACTCTCACACGTGCTCATGAAGTTTGACCCGCCAACCCCTGCCTCACACCAGCACACCAGAGTGACCCAAACAGGGCCCCTCCCCACAGAGCCCCCCGCCCCATGTGGGTGCAGGTATCGTGGCATCAGGACTTGTCATCACAACCACATTCGTCACTAGAAGCAGCGTGTCAGCTGCGTCGTCAACGTGAAGGCAACGATGAGGGTGGCCGGGGTACCCGGGGGCTGCGGTGGCGGCGTACCTTGGGGCCCGTCTGCCCAGGCATCCCTCTTGCTCCGTCACTGCCAGGCCGCCCCTGGAACACAGGCGGGCACAGCGTCAGCACCAGGAGGTGGCCTCCTGTGAAACCAAGGGGACCACGCCCAGCCCTGTGTGGTCCGGGTCCACGGCGCTGGGGGGGCTGCCAGACGCCTCTCAGGCGACTCCAGTCTTTCTGGGCCTCGCCACACCGCGCCGCCAGGAGGGGGCATGCCGCGCGCCCCTCGGTGTCTGTGATGACGGCGTGAGGTGGCAGGCGAGCCTTGCCAGAGCCGAGTGACTGAGGGGGAAACTGAGGCCGAGGGCTGGCTGGTCTCACTGGGGCCACGCAGCCACCCAAAGGCAGGGCCGGGCTGTAAGCGAGACAGTCCGTCCGCAGCCACTCCCACGGCTGTTCTTTTCAGCTGCGGGCGCGGCCAAGGGCAAGCCCACAGTCCCCACCTGCCGGGCCACGGGGCCGCCGGGCAGGGCCCAGCTCTTCCAGAGTCCTCTGTAACAGCCCACAGGCACCAGGCTGGGCGGGGCTGTGCCCTGCCAGGCTCAAGGTCACCCGATGGGGCCAGGGACTCGTCCAGGAGGCCCCTTGCTGGCAAGGACTGTCAGCTAGCAGGATGTCACGGCTGGCCCGGATCAGTGGCTTCCCTCTCTTCTATGACCCAGGTGCACCCCAACAAAGGAGGCCATCACCCGGTGACGTGTGACCAGCAGACGAGGGGGTCTCGGGCTCCCTTGGGTCTCAAAGCACAGAGGAGACAGGAAGGGCGGCACCAGGAGCGAAAGGGGCCAGGGACCCGCGTGGGCCAGAGGAGGTCGGCTGTGCTCCCCCAACTTAAAGGCTCCCGGGAGCTGCCAGGAAGGAAGGTCACCGCGGGAGAGGCGCCCGAACCACAGCTCTAGGTGAAATGCAGATGGGACACCAGGCCAGGGGACACCAATGGGGAGCCTCTCCTCAAAATCCCACACTCAGAAACCAAGGGAAATCAGTCAGAAAAGTTCATAGGGCGTCACAGTGTCGGCAGAATGTCCAGATGCCCCTGTCAACCACAGTGACGGGCTTCTTGCCAGCCGCCCCACAGGGGAGCAGGCACACTGGGGACCCCTGGCTCCCAGCCCCTCCCCGGTCGTCTTTTCTTCTCTGGTGGATCTTGGGGACAAAGGTCACTCCTCCAACGCGGGCGCAGCCACGGCCCTGGGGCTGCAGTTTAACCCGGCGACTCATCCCGGGATGAGTCACCCCTCGTGCCTTTTCGCTTTTCAGTGTTTTCCTGGACGGAGAAACCCCTTCCGCGTATAATACACACCACCCGCGTTTCAGTGCTGCCCTTGTACAAGGCGCTTCTTTACTTTTCCCTCAAAAATTTGGGCCAGAAAAGTGCGCATCGCACATGGCAAAATGTGGGGCAAGCCCTTGGAGATGCACAGAAAAGCTTCATGCAATGAAAACACCGCAGAATGGGATCCAAAATAAACCGCCTAATTATCTACCAAGAACTCCGGCCTTGCTGGCACATTAGAATCACCTGGCCCGGCCCTGGCCGGGCGTCGGCAGGCCCTGCAGCCCTGACGGGCCGGCGTGAGGACGCCAAGCGTGACTCTGCCTTCCTTGGTCACCCCCGCTCACTAATGACAATTAGCGCCGGGATGGGAGGGCCCCTAGCCGCTCAGGACGCCCTCCATCTCGCCCTGGGGTGCCCTGAAAGCAGGACAGGGACTGGCGGCTTCTGTGCACAGCACCTCTTGAAGAGGCTCACCCTAAACAAACACGGCTTGAGAACACGTTTTTTTCATGCACTAGAAACATTCACCGGTGAAATGATGCCGCTGGGAGGTCAGAGCGCGTTGCGGGTTAATCGGGACCCCCCAGCTTGTCTGCGTGCGGTTCAGGGGCTCACTCCAACTTATAAGTGCAGACGGACGCCCTCTCTGCAGCCACAGCCTACGGACACCGGCTAGGCCCGTCCGCTGAATCCCGGACAGGACACAGGCAGCCGGGGCGACGGGCGAGCTGGGCCCTGGCCAGGTCCCCCAAGCCCAGGCCGTTTCCGCAGAAACGAGCTGAAATACAACCCACTGATAATTTGTCTTCTCAGCACCTGCTCCGAAAGGGCCTGGGGAATTGCTCTAATTAAAAAGGTTAAACTAATGTGCTCGAGACGGAGGCGGGGAGCAGAGGCAGGTGAGTCCCAGGAGACAGTGCCCACGGGCTCAGCTCGCCGCCCCTCAGAAGGGCGCTCGGCCTTGGAGGTGGACGTGCCTGTGATGGGAGTAGCAACGGGGCTTTCTGTCCAAGCCCGGTTTGCACGGGGGGCACTCGGGGCAAACCCGCTGCAGCTCCCGCCCCGTCGGTGCCCCAGATGGTCACTGGACCAAGAAATACTCACCCTTCTCCCTGGCTTTCCTGCCGGGCCGGGTGGGCCCTGCACGCCTCGGGGGCCCTGTCCGGGGTCAGAGGACAAAGGGTCAGTACAAGTCCATGAGTCCCAGAGACAAAAGCAAAGTCTTGTTCCACATTTGTCAGCCCAGCCTGTGGCCCGTCCTCCCAGCTGCCCATGCGTGGGCACCCCCGGGACAGAGCAGGGGACCCACTGCCCAGAGTGAGGGCCGGGCACGGAGAAGCACTGCTGGTTCCCACTGCGGACACCCTTCCTTTCTGTTCCGCTCCAGTTTGGCATTTAGCAACAGTTCCCACCAACTGCCTCAAAGAAATGCAGCGTTTGGGGCGCTGCCACCCCCAGAGTCACAACCTCCCACGCACGGCGACGCCCCTTCAAAGAGCAGAGGCGAGGTATCTACGCACCTGAGGGCCCATGTCTCCTGACTCGCCCTTCAAACCTCCGGTGCCAGGAGGGCCCTAGGGAGACATGACTGGTTAGGGAACGCTCCGTGGGTGAAGGCTGCAGGTGGCCAGGGCGGGGGGCAGTGGGATGCGGACATCACTGGGGATTGCTGGCCGGGCTCCCCTGAGGGCCGGCAGACGCTAAGCCCTTGCCCGCCGTGGACAGGACCCGCGCAGCGGGGAAGGGGTCGTGGTGTGGAGGATCCCTCCCTGCTCTCGAAGGAAATTCTGGACCATGGGGGACACAAGACCCACAAAGCTCACGTGGGTGTCTCCCTTTCCGAGATGGGTATGACCATGGCGTCACAGCCTGTGGCATGGAACGACATGTGGGCGTCCTCTGGGCCCGTCGCAAGGCAAGATGCCGGAGGGGGACAGCCCTAAGCCACACTGTGGCAGTGGGTGCGGTCCTGACTGCAGACCCGGGGCCAGCGGCCAAGTCCTCACTCCCAGGGAACGGCAGCGGGGACACCGGGCATTTAGATCCTCCGTCCCCTTGTAAACTCAAGGGCCTCTCGCAGTCCCTGGGGGTCCCGTTTACAGGCCCCATGCCCGGCACATAGTGTACCCAGCTGGGCAGCAGGGCCAGGCAGGGAGGGCTGGCAGCTTGGTCTGAACCCCCACTGATACCCCAAAAGGAAGAGGCTCCAAGCCCCTGCATCATGAGGCAGAATCACAGCCAGTGTGGGTGTGGGGGGCTTCCCGGCCCCCAGGCCAATACAGGCCCTACCTGCCCAGGGGCCACCCCCCAGCCCAGGCACCCGTGATGGAATGAGAGTGGATGACAGCTTAGAGCGAGTCCTCCCCTCTCTGAACAGAGCAGGGAGTCTTAAGGGCAGGAGGTTGAGGGGTACCCCATCCCTCACCAAACCCCCCACCCCCGCTCCTGCTGCCGGTGACTCACCATGGGGCCGGGTCTCCCCGTCAAACCCATCGGGCCAGCCGGCCCCCTCAACGCCAACTGCAAGGAAACAAGGACAGACTGAGAGACAGCGGGTGCACGGGTGCCGGCAGGTGAGATGCGGCGGGGCGGGCGCTGTGGCAGGAGGCCCGATGCAGCCCAGGGCCCCCACCCTGGCTCCTCCGGGGCTCTCAGCACCAACCGCGGCTGGAACAGGGCCAGTGCCACCTCCCGCTTTGGCGAGGGGCACTCCACACGCTCGGGGTGCTCAGAGCCTCGTGCTGACCTCCCTGCTGGCCCCCCATCCCTTCACCCCGTGGAGTGAGCTTGTAAAGCAGCCTCCTTGGAGGGGCCATGGTGGGGAGTGTTTCACAGGAGCGTTGCAGCTGAGTACCATCGTATCCCGCGTATCACTGTATCCTGAGGAACACTGCATTCTGGGTAACGCTGCATTCTGGGTAACGCTGCCTTCTGCGAAGCATGGCTAGTGCCCCCCAGTGGCCGGGGCGCCCTGCTGCGGGGGAACTAGACCAGTCCCAGAAGCGGCAGCCTAGGGAGCCGCAGCCACCAGACACCCGCGCGGGCCCCCGCGAGGCCCTGTCCCACCCGCCCATCCCCAGGGCCAGCTGCACCTGCCGCAGCAGAATCCACCTGCGTTCCTAAAGCACCTGTTCCGGTCCCTGCACAAGGCTGCGGTGCCCCCACCGCAAGGCTCCCGTGCCCTCTGGAAGAATTTTTGGGTTACGGGGTCTTCTAAGCCTGTCACCCGCCTGGCTTCTATTAAAATGCACCTGGACCCCCGGGCCAGCGGGTAGACCTGCTCGATGAATCTGGGTGGCGGGTGTGTCATGCACTGCATGGCATCTTGCGGGCAACTTGTCCCATTGCAACGACTGGCTACTCAAGCTGTCCTGCAGCGACCCCACACTCAGAGCACTGGCGTCACTCGGCTGGTTGGGAGCCACACAGATATTGCCCAACCAGGGCTGATTTAGCGACTTCCTGCAATGCTCCGTTAACAGGCACCCACCAAAGTCACCTACCCGCCCCAGTCCACCGGTGGCATCTCACTCGAGAGCCATCAACACGGTGGGCCTCATTGGTTACAAATGCGGTTCACTGACCAGCTAACGTGCACAACGGAGCAGTAAGGGGACAGGGGTTCCATGGGACCGCAGGCCACGTGAGGTGCTTTGGGGTCCATGGGGGCTCTCAGAGTGTCTGGCTCGGCCCAGCCCTTTGCAGGGACCACTCACCCGCACCTGCTGTCGCCCCCATGCCCGTCCCCCCAGGCCCCGGACCCACTCACCCGTGCCTGCTGCAGGATGGCCTGGGCTTGGGACTCCTGAGCTGAGACCATGGGGCCTTTGGAGCCGGCATCGCCACCCCCTCCGAACCGGAACTGGGGGTGTAAGACAGGGGTCACCAGGGGTGTACCGACAAGGGTATCCATGCCAGACCCCAGAGCTGAGGCACTGTCCATCGGCCTCTTAGGGGACGGCAGAGCCTCAGAGGGTCTGGCTGGGCAGCTCTAGCCCCCTAACCCTGCCGTGCATGCCGCTCTCTTATGCCACGCACAGCTACCCCGCCCCACCTGCCAACTGCAGCCCTGGGGCCTCGGGAAGCCCTTCCTGGCATCTGCGGCCTCTCATCCTGAGCCGCGGCGGCCCCCAGTTACTGCAGGGAGAAGCCGAGGGTCCGTGCACAGGCCTGCCCTGAGGGGGGCGAAGGTGGGGCAGCTTAGCCTCCATGCCGGCGCCCCGGGCATCAGACAGACAGGTAGACAGAGAGCACGGGCTCCCGGGAAACAAACACCAGTCAGAAGATGGATGTCCGGACCAACACAGGCTCCTTCTCCAGGGCCTGGGCTTCCCATGTGGGAGACGGCCCCTGACCTCCACCCGTGAGGTCA
Source organism: Mormoops blainvillei (assembly GCA_004026545.1). Taxonomy (NCBI): domain Eukaryota; kingdom Metazoa; phylum Chordata; class Mammalia; order Chiroptera; family Mormoopidae; genus Mormoops; species Mormoops blainvillei. Next base: position 11,054 of record PVJD01016823.1, read on the forward strand.
TGGGCAGGTCAGGCTTAGGGAGGGTCCCACTGGCAGGCACACCCACTTGGGTGGGGATCTGACAACAGGCACATGGCAGGCACACAGCTTCCCTTCAGGGGGCCGACCCCACTCTCTCTCAGGTGGGCCGGCCCTGGGCAGGGACCTCGGCCACTGGGCTCCACTCCCCTGCCAATGCGGGGCGCCCCCAGGGGGCCATCCTCCCTGCACAGTTGGCCCAGGTGGGGGCAAGTCTGCGGCTAGGAGGGTGTTCCCCGCGGACGCAGGGCCCAGAGCCCCACTGCCCATCGGCCCCCACGCCCTCACACGGGTACTCACGGGCAGCATGAGCATGGTTCCGGGGGGCCCGGGCAGCCCATCGGCCCCAGGGAGACCAGGTCGTCCAGGGGGACCCTGTGGACAAAGGAAACGAGAGAGCCCGGTCAGAGTGTCGGGGGACGGAGCCGGCTGGGCCAGGAGGTGGGGGTTGGGAGCCACGGCCCGGCAGAAGATACACTGGACAAGCATAGAGGAGCACAAGACCCCATGGCCTAGAATGTTCCAGAACCCAAGCTCGGAAAAGGAGAGCGTTGCTGTGGGATTACGATGAGGAAAGGCTCCTGGGGCTTGGGGATGAGGAAGGAGGGGCGTCTGGATGGATCCGGAGGAACCCAGACAGAAGGGAAGGTGGGGGCTGCAGTCTGGGGGCAGAGGAGGCACCCGAGGACAGGAGCAGGGGCCAGCATCGGCGCACCCGTCCCTCCAGGACGCCCCTCCCAGGCCCGCACACCACCCAGGCCCGAGGAGCCTACCCTGGCTGCCCAAAGGCCCGGCCCCCCGCCCTGCCGTGGGGACCTCATCTGGCCCCACCGACTCTGCGCATCGTCGCTCGGATGGACGACGGCTTGAAGCGTCCACTGCTCGGACAGACACAGGGAGCCGGAGCAAAGGGGCCGTGCTGGGACCTCTGCACGTTCCGCTGACCCAGCCTCTGAGGTGGGTCCCAGGCCGACACCCTTCCTGGATGGGTTCTCGAGGTGATTCCGGCCAGCCCAGGCCCGTACGGCTATACACCTTCCCCACGAGTCAGTGGGCTTCCAGAAAAGGTTTCATCGCTTGGCTTTTTTACTCACTTGGCTGATGCCCCACAAGCCTGAGGCTGATGAAGTTTGTTTGTTTTGCACCCAGACGGAAGCTTAACACGCTGACCTGATGAAAAGTCCCCTCAGCCACCCTCTGGGGAACTCAGGGGTGTGGGTTCCCGTCCTCTGCCCCAACAACAGGGTGCACTCCCCCCACCGGAGCCAGAAAACGGGGTCACCTCCCAGGCCGCAGCTAAGGCGACCAAGAGCCGGGGCGGCTCCCCCGGAGCTCCCGGGCGGGTGTGGCACCGTCTGGGCCCGCACGCAGGTGTGCTCGCTGTTTCCTGGAGAGGCGCGATCCCCAGCCTAGCGCAACCCAACGTAACACAGGCTTAGACACAGTGAGAGTCCGCCTGGCGCCCGGAGGGTACCAGAGCCACGGTCTGCCCACGCAGAGGAAGCCTGGGGGGCGTACACCAGACCCACAGAACGTGGCCTGGGGGGCGGACCCCGCTTTGCATGAGACCAGTGTCCGCGTGCATGCCCACTTCTGAGCTTGGCCCCGTTCTCCTTCCTGGCCGTCCAGTTTCCCACAAGGGGTGACTCCTCTTTGACGTGACCCATCATCGACCGAGGCACTTGGGTCGTCCCCAGGATTCGGCATGCCACCTGCCGCGGCACTGAACCTCCAGCGTCTCTCAGGCAGGGCCCACAGGCGGGCTGCCGGGTCACAGGGTTACTCCTGTCTCTACCGCCAGTGGGTCCAGGCAAATGGCCCTTGTCTGCCATCTTGGAAAAAGTTCTCAGAGGATAAAAACTTGTTTAAAAAAAAAAAATCTGGAACACGTTCTGCTGCCCAAGTGCCCTCTTGGAAATGCGCGCCAGCGGACGCTCAGAGCTGAGCTCCCCGCCTCGGGGCCGGCTCCAGGTGAGACCCTCCGCCCAGCTTAAAGCTAGCTTGAGCCAAAAGTTCAGGGCCGAGGCAGCGAGCGTCCCTCGGGTCACGCGCATTCACGGCCTCAGTCCCAGACCTGTGCCTGGCCCCGTGGAAACCCAGTGAACATCTGCACTGGTGGACAGACGGACGGATGGACAGGCGGACACTTGGAGCAACCTGGAGGCTGAGGGCGGTCAGTCAGTATCTGTGCGCAGGAGGGCGCCCGGCCTGCGCCCGAGGGAGAGGCGTCATCTGCTACGCCGTGCGGTCCCTTCTCCTCGACATGCGCACTCGGTCACACTCTTGGGTCCACCTGGTGACAGCTCTGGGGGAGGACTTGGTCGTCGCCCCCCACCCCCGCCCTGTGCAGACCTTTACAGTGAGCTGGATTCGAGACGCAGCCCCCACTGCAGAGTTCAAGTCGTGAGATGGGGGAGACCAGTGGCCCCCGCTTGCTAGTGTGGAATTTTCGACAGTGGCAGAGGGGACGTCCGTGAGGGTCAAGGTCTTGGCGGCCAGCGGAGTCCCTGCCACAAAGCGAGACCCAGCTACTCTGGGCCCCCAAAGCCTCCGGACATAGGGAGACAAAGTGGGAAAGAATCCTGTTTGAGGCCCCGCCGGAGCCGAGGTCACCCAGCCACACAGAACACGGGGAGCCTGCCCCTGTCCCACTGCTCACCCAGACTCAGCTGCTCCGGCCTCGGGCTCTGGCCACGCGGCCCAGGCGCCCCAGGACCCCCCGCCAGCAGCCCCCTCCGAGGCGGCCGCCGGCCCTTCCACTCCACCAGAGCCAGCCACCGACCACCCCAAGCCGGCCGGCAGGTCCCTGCTCTGCTCCGGGCTGTGCGCCGGGCCCCGCGGGTGAGCGTCCGCCCACACGTGCCCCGCTTCTCCCGTCCGCCCGAAGCTTAGCCAAGGACTGCTCTTCTTCCGAGCTCATCCGCAATGAGCGCACATCGATGTCCACGCTCCGACCAGCAGGAAGCGCGGAAAGAAAAGGAAAGGGCTGAGGGCGCCAGGCACCCGCAAGCTGCAGTACCCCGAGGGCCCACTAGGTGTCAGCATGAAATTGCATCATCCTGGGCCCAGCCCTCATCTCCGCTGCGGGGACCCTGAGGTGCGGCCCTCTGTCCAGGGTGTCCTCCAGGTGCATCCCTTTGACCACAGCAACCCTGAGGTGTGTCTCTCTGACGGGGGCGACCCTGAGATGTGTCCCTCTGACCCGGGCGACCCTGGGAAGGGCGCATTAGCTCCAGAGCAAGCCCTCCCACGCCATGGCTCGATTTCCGGCAAGGAAGAGGGCTGGGGGGGACCTGGATAGAGGAAGGGTCTGTGCAGGTTCCGTGCAGCACGCCTGCAGCACCGAGCTCTTGGGGCTGCTGCTGTCACTGTCACACGGACACAGGGCTGTGGGGCCTGCGCCGGCAGCCTCCGTGGGACACAGCCCCACTGGTCTTACTCTTGCGGTGTCATCTGCCCCCGGAGCAGGGCAGGGCCACAGTAGGGCTCCCTCAACACCCAGAGAGGCTGGGTGCAGCGAGGGGGCAGCATGAGAGGGTAGAGTGCCAGGGGCCGCCTGGAGAGGGAAGAGGAGGCGCGGCGGTGGCCTGCACGCCTGAGGATAACGCCCGTCACAGAGCAGGGGCACGCGGACGAGCCTGCAGAGCACGGCTTACCCTTTCTCCGGGGTCGCCCACTTGGCCCGTGGGACCCATCGTTCCTGGAGGTCCCGGGAGACCCTAGAATGAAGAGTGAAATCAGAGTAGAGTTCAAAAATGCAGCTTCGGGCAAGAGCCCTTCCTGCCCGGCTGGGCCCCCTGGGGTCTGCAAAGAGCAGAGAGCGCCCCCTTGTCTACCCAGGGGTGGTAGGTGGCATCCCTGAGGGCCACCCCTGAGTGCCCCCCGCCCCCTGCACACCATGGAAACAAAAGGGGACACTCACTGCGGGGCCTTCAGGGCCGGGGGGCCCCTCCAAGAGCATGCCCTGCAAGAGAGGGAGGAGGCGTCTGAGTCTGGGCCCCCACCGTCCCTCCCGAGGCCCGGGTCAGCACCCACTGTCCTGGCAGGGATCTGCAGGCTCTGTGACGGGTGCTGGGGTGAGGCCACGGCGACTGTCTTCTGAGCACTTTCGGGGACAGTGGTAAGCTCAGGACAGTCGCTCACAGTTCCCTCAAGAGCAGCTCGAGAAGCCTCTTATGATGCCAAGAGGAGAGACGGGGGACCCAGACCCCCCGGTCCCAGGCAGGGTCTTTCCTGTCCCCCCAAGGGGCAGAGGCTGCGCCGGCCCTGGGCAATGGCTACCTGAAGAAGGAGGGACCTCAGGCCCAGCCTGGGGGCCCGTCAGGGCTGACTGCTCAGGTGGGCCACCCGGAGCCTCCAGCCCCTGCCTCCCTGAGGGTGGCATGCACTGCCCCACCACCCGGCAGCAGCCCAGGGCAAGTGTGCCGCACCGCCAAGTCCACGGGCACCCGGCCGCCTCCTCCAGCTGCCCACCTGCCTCTGGGGACAAGGCCTCCTGTCCTCTCTGTTGCCTGTCCCCGAGGGGGCATGTAGGCAGCAGAGGGCACCATGGGCTCCGGGTCTCTGCCAGATGCAGCTCCCTGGTCCGAGTGGTTCCCCACTCTCAGGACTGCACCCCCAGCCCCCTCCCGGGGCAGGCCTCCTCCCCATCCAGTCAATGCCAGGGAGGCCCCCTCAGTGTCCTCGGGGTCTCACGCCCACTTCACGCTCAACCTCATGGCGGGGAAGGGCTTTCACCCCTCGGGACCTGCTATCTGTGGATGCTGCGGGGGTGGTGTCTGGGCTTCCTGGGGTCCAGTGGACGCGGTGACGCCCTCCTCCCGACCAGTCCTCATGGCCACTGGGATGGTGTGGCGGCCGGGCATGCTGGCCCTGGGCCCCAGCTGCTGCCCCCGCCCCCGACCACAGGAAGCACAGCAGCTTCTCTGGGGCGCTCAACGCCATCGTGCCCTGGACTCGACCTCTAAAGGGACCCATCCTCTCGTCCAACCTGGCATGACTTCCCGGGCGTAAGAGGTCGGGCCTAGGGGGCATGGGATCAGCTCCGGTGCTGGCCCGGTGGGGGACCCTCCAGCCCCGCCCCTTCCCACCAGGGTTCCCCGTTCGCTGCGAGGATGGACACTGTGTTTACACAGATGTGCACTCGGAGAAATACTCATGTGCGGGAGGTACACAGAGCTCATGCAAACAGCTCCGTGAGCCAACGTGCCGGCTTCCTGCTGGAACGCAGGCAGCTGGGGAGGCTCAGAACCTGTGCTGGGACTGCAAGAGAGAACACGGGTCTGCAGGGCCTGGGGACCACAGCTGTCGTCCCGGGCATGCCAGCCGTGTCCTCGGGGCACCGGGACTCTCACGGGAGGGACGCTGGGCACCAGCGGAGGGGCCTGCACTCTCCCAGGCAGAGCCAGCCAGGGACGAGCCCCCAGGGCCACCAGTGACCAGTGCGGTGAAGACGGCGACAGAGAGGGGGCCTTGCAGTGGCATGCCACCCCCGCCCGCAGAGGCTCCGATTCAGGGGTCAGCCGGGGAGAGCGACCTTGAGAAGGGGCCCAGCCTGCCCCCTGGAGGTCTTCGTGGAGGTCTTCCCACGCGCTAACTGGCACGCACAGGAAGACCGTGTTGTCAGGCACAGAGGGAGGCAGACGTGGTGTCGCGTGCCTCTGACGGACGCTCGCAGGGGAGAGGCCACCCATCTGGGCGTCCTGGTCCCCGATGTCCCAAGGCAGCCGGGAGCCCCGGTGCTGGTCACCGCGAACGCTCTGGGCCAAGGGGATTCCCGCCTTTTAAAGGAGCCCCTGACGTTGCTGGTAAATCACAGACGGCGCCGGGTCTGAGTGGGAACGGCCAGGCGGTCGCTGAGATGACGGGCAGGGGAGCTGGTTCCAAGGGCTCCGTCAACAGTGAGTCATGTGCCCCCAGAGGAAGGCTGCTGGGGCAGGTGGGAGGCAGGAAACAGCCACCCCCACCTCCACGGGCCGGGACGCCTGCGCGGCCAGTGGCAAGGCCACGTCAGCCTCTCCCAGGACCCGGCCATCTGTGTATGGCAGCTGAGATTTGAGGACATCTGGCAAAGCTCCAGGCTGAGAAACTCCAACTGTTTACACAGTCCCTCCAGGGACACAGCCAAGGGCCTGCGGACACTCCCACCGGGCTGGGGGCTGGGCGGGAGAGAGCTCAGCTCGGGCTGGAGGGGGAGAGAAGCCCTCCCCACCTGCGTCCAGATGGCCCAGGCCCCCCACGAGGACGGGACGGGTTTCTGCAGGCGGCTTTCTCTGTCGCCTGCCTTCCCGCCCGCCCCCACCGGCGAGCGGGCAGCCGACCCCCACCTACCCAGGAGTGGGGACACGGGGCCCCCCTTACAGGGTCTGCGAGCAAACCGGAAGCTCATCCAGACAGAGGCGCCAGCCCGGCCCCCCAGCGCGAGGGGACCAGACCCGGCCCCCCACTGCCTTCCCGGGCCGCACGCCCCTTTCACTAAGCGCTGGGAGCACCCCGTGAGGGCCCCCAAGTCAGTCCACGGGGGACAGGACCATCGGGGAGGCATCACTGCCAGGCCCCGCGCCCTGGTGAGATAAGCCCGGCTCAGACCATGCAGGAGCGACAGGTGGGGCGGGGCCGGGGTGGTTCCCGAGCCCCATCCTTCTGCGGTGGCCCCCAGGCTGGCCCGCACCGCTGGGCTATTGATACTGACATCGGGAACCTGCACATGGTTGAGCAAGGTGCCACCTGGCCTTGGCACCCCCGGGGCACCTCAGCACCTTCCCCCTCAGACAAGCCCTGTCTTCCTTGGACCCGCAGAAACCACCGGAAAGGAGGCGTCCCAGACCAAGGAAGGGACACGTGTCCAGGGCCCACAGCCCATAGGAGCCGCAGTCCCGGTCCCTCTGGGATCAGGCCTGGGGCCCAGGGGCGGTCAGAGCCACACAAGATGGCCTTGGCCCCCGCGGGTGCTTCCCCACTGGAAACGGGCCAAGCAAGGGAGCTGTGCCCGCTGGGAGTGCCACCCTGAGATGGGATGCATCCCTGCCCTGGCCATGGGGCTCTGGGCCTCTCTGGGGGGACACAGCTTGCCATATGCCATCAGTCAAGGTTCTGAAAGAGCCCGCAGCTCCCCAGGACCCCACAGTCAGACAGGCCCTGGGAGCTCGGCCACCAGGAACTGGGTCCTGGCAGCAAGTCACAGCCCAGCGCCAGCCTCCCGACTGGCCCCACGGCCGGACCCGGTCGACTCCCTTAGGCACCTGGAGGATGTGGCGGGGTGGACCTCGGCCACCAGCCCCTCCCACTCCCTTCCTGGCCCACTTCCCACACCCTACACGTGCAGTGCTGGGGACTCGCCCACCCAGATGGTCACGGGTACCTCGCCACGGGAGCGGGGGGAGCTCGGGGTCCAACTGGGCACCTCTCGGGTCACAGGGTGAACCCGGTGCCACCAGCCAGGCCCAGCTCCCTGAGGTCAGAGGACGCCCCGGTGCTGAGGGGGCCCCCGCAGACACTCACCACCCCACGAGGGGAAGCAGGATGCCTCCCCGTGGCTGCACACGTGGGGCGCTGTGACCCTGCTACCCAGCATGGCTGAGTTTTACTCAGCCAGGACGTCACTGCGCTCTGATTTAGGGAATTCCCCAATAGGTGTCACAAGCAGCTTCAGGGGGCACCGCAGGCCATGGGGGCAGAGACCCTGGTGGACCGCCCCCACCATGCCCCCCGGATCTGCAGTGCTGGGGCCCAGCCCTCTGAGACCCTCCAGAGGGGCCCTGCCTCCCTCTCAGGACAGCGAAACGCACAGGTCTGAAGGGTGCGGGGCACAGGCTCCCGACGGCTCGGAACCCACGCAGCCACCACCTCGGCCGACACTGGGGACATTCCCCGCCCCGAGTCTCAGCAGTAAGCCATGTGTGGAGTCCCCAAGGTCACGGAGCTCCTCGAAGGGGCCCGAGGCCTGGGGGCGCGGGGGTCCCACGGGTCTGGCCACGCCCCCTGAGCTGCGACACCCCCACCCCACCCCCATTTCCGGAAGAGGTAAGAAAGCGTCCTTACTGGTTCAATGATGGCGGGTTCTCCTTTCTGGCCCTTCTCGCCCCGAGGCCCTTCGATCTGGGGGTGAGAAACGCGGGTGGAGAGAGAATGAGAGGGCGGGGGGGCCGGGGTGACCGCGACTCCGCGACTCTGCTTATGGAGCAGGGCAGCTGGCCGCCGGCACCGGGAAGGAGCCCCGCCGTCTCGCGCCCGCCTGGCCCCTCACCCCTTCGAAGATGGTGTCCTGGTTGGCGGGCATGCCCGGCCCGATCTCGGACGGGGGGACGGTGGGGTCGTAGTAAGAGTCGTAGTAACTCTCGTCCAGGTTCTTCATGGTCTCCTCGGTGAACTCCCCCTCCAGGTCGTCCTTCCCTTCCCCAGGAGGCGGGGCTGGCTAAGAGCGAGAGGGACACAGGGTCGCCCAGTGGACGGAGGGCGCCAGGTCAGCTCCAGGGCCCACGACCTCGGGGCTCCAGGGACAGAGGCCTCCCAGGAGCCTGGAGTCTAGCTTGTTGGGAGAGAGAG
>PVJD01016824.1:0-19603 GCA_004026545.1 Mormoops blainvillei
CCCCCCCCCGCAAAACACACACACATCAGCTCCAGTTCTTTGACTTCGGCTACTGCCTCTCACTCTGCTGCTTGTCAGGTTACAGAGGCACAGAAGCAAAGTTTCCTGCACAGGAAAGGCTGAGCTAATACCACAAGTCCTGTATGAATTCTCCACGTCTTTCATTTCATTATATTTATATCACATTTTACTACACATTAATTTTGTGACCCAAATGCATTCCTTCAAAACACAGTCTTCACCCACTGTGGGTGCTCTCACTGTGACTGTTTTCAGAAGCATCTGAGAGAGAGGCTAAGAAGGCACCAAAATTCTGCCACTCTGAAGCTGCTGTTGGAGGTATTGATTTTAAACTCCTTATGAAGAAACAGAAGGCTCCGAAAAAACCTCTGACCCTTCCCCCACCGGCCAAGAGATTCAGATTTAGAACTTGATTCAGGAAGGAGATTTTAGGGTGCTGACTCAGTCTAATTTTAACGAAACATGGTAAATAGAGTGTTCTTCAGACAGGCGCTGATAGCTAGATAACCTCTGTGCCCACCGTTTCTGGGTCTCCTAGCAAGGATTTGCCTGCCATGCGTGTGCGATTTTCCTCACCTACCTGTAAATCGCCATTCTCACTTCCGAAATCTGATACCCTGTTCCCCGCTTTCCGCCTTTGTCCAAAATGTCTTATGTACCCAACATTGCTTCATTGTCTTTGGAATTTTCATGGGTTTATCATGTCTATGTGAATTCCCCATGCACACATATTAAACTTTGACTTCCTCCTGTTAATCTGTCTCTATTAATTCAGTTATTGGCCCAGCCAGAAGGATTTGGAAGGTGGGAAGAAATGTATTAATATACTTTTTAGCACCCACAGTGAGAAATATCACAATACCTTTTAGAGTTAAATTGCGGTCAGGAAACTACAAACGGATTTACTCTGTGTGTCTAAGCTTCCCGCTCCCAGCTCTTCCTTCACGCCCCTGCCCTTCACCTTCTGTTCTCACGCACACAATCTCACGCTTCCCCAGGAGAACGAGCGGCACTCTGGACGCGCACATTTCCTCCGTCACAAAATGCTCGCGTGCCTTTACTGAAGCCACGCCCCACCCCCGCCTCCGGGGTCGTTTCATCCTTAGAATTCAGCGCAGTGTGAAGAGTGGGCGCTCAGCAGGTGGCTGCAGGCTGCACCTTCGAGCAAACTGGACGCCCACTCCTGAGCAGAAAGATCGGAGAGTGCCATACAACGAAGCTGCCAACACTGCCAGCAGAAGGGAAGCTTTGTTCTTTGTTGAGTTTGTTTTGAATGGAGAATATAAATATTACACACCCACTAGTCCTCCTCCAGCAATCTGTGCAGAGCTTGCTGGAAGTCCTGGTGGTAGCTCGGAGCGCCCGAATTTTCCCTGAACACGGCTGAGTACAACTGCTGGCCTCGGCTACCAGATGGGTTAAGTCTGATTAATTGCAGTAAATAGTACTCCCATGGCTTTGCTCATATTTAATCAGTGAATGAGGTTTTCGTTTGTTTGTTTTTGCTGAAATAATCATATTTCCCGATAAAAATTAAGATCTTTTGTTTTCACACAACCTAAAAATCTCACAAAGTCAATGGAGCAATGAGTGTGCCCATCCTCTTGGCCACTCTGTGTGTTGGGGGAGGAGAGGGGTGCAGGAATGAGGGACGGGGCAGGGTCTGAAGGGGCCTCAAGGCCCCTGAGAGAAGAACATCAGGTGAAGGAACCTGCAGGACCATCTTGCCGTCTGCCAGCCAGGTTTGTTTATTGTACGGAAAGCCTCCATGCTTCTCAAAGTCACTCATTTCAAGGTGTGAAACACATCCGAGGGCTTTGAGAAGGCAGCATAGCTTTGCTCAACGTCTTAGCCTGTCCTCACCGTGCTGGGCACATCCTAAAGTGAACAACTGGTTAAATGAATGACTGCCTTTAGGGTTAGATAAATTCTTAATAGCTTAAACTATATTTTGGAAACACATATCCCCTGTGGAGGTTGCGGCTGATCTGAGTGATACAAACAAAGTCTTTTCTTAAATATTGTTACCTATTGGGTCTCTCCAGAAGGTAACCAGCCATGTAATATGAAAAAGAGATATTTACTGAAGAAGATACAAGATAGAAGAAACATTGTACAAAGGACAATGAAGCCTCATTCCCCTTCAAATAGGTGCCTTGAGATTTCATATAGTTCTCCCAATCACCATCAGTTTAATGCAAAATTTTGTGCAGATCCATTGCTTTATTCACTCACTCATTTTGAATGTGACGGCCACACAGTACACATGCTCACTCAACAGCGTCTACCACCCCCACTGACTAGTACAGTGAAGTCATCATTGTTCACCCATGTGAATTCCAGTCTACTTTCCTTGGCTGCTAGGTTACATCAATGTCACATAAACCGTTCTCATTATATTAACAATGGCTGGAACTTTTTTCCAGACAGACATTGTGTATTGGGTACATATGTGTTTGTATGTAACTAATGTTAGGCCATAAGGTTAAAGCTAGTCATGATATTGAATATATGCACCCAATATATGTAACAATACTTAGGAAGAGAGTTTGTATCCCTCAGATCAGCCTTGACTTCCACCAGCTTAATGCCTGCGTGTGTACTTATACGTATGTGCACATGTATCCAAAAAGAATCTAAAACAATGTAGCCAATGTATTAAAAGGGTTAAATATCATTTATTGCTACTCCATATTTTCTCTTTTTCATGAATCACTTTTGTTATTTGAAAAAAATAGCTTCATGTTGAAAAGGAAACAAAACATGTAACTCTAAATAAACCAAAATAGCATCAATCATCATCATTGTAGTAATTGCAATTTAAAAGGAAACTTTGAGTGGGTGCCGTGTGTCAGACTCCAGTATCTTAGCTGCATTATCTCATGCAATTTTCATGACCACACTATTAAGTAGGAAATATTATTTAACTGCTTTTACAGAAAGGAAATCCATTACTGTGATGATTTATGTTCTTAAACAGTATGCATAATGCAAAGATAAACAAATGAATGCAACATGCAATTTACAACAAATTTCCTGACAGTGGTGTGTAACTGACAACTACCATTAATAAAGTTCACTTGAATGACAATGCCTCCCTACTTGGAATTGAGGGGAATAAAGAGATACCTGCCTGGCTGGGTAGCTCAGTTGGTTAGAGCATCGTCCCAATATATCAAGGTTGTGGGTTCAATCCCCAGTCAGCACACATACAAGAATCAACCAATGAGTGCATAAATAAATGGAACAACACACCCACATTTCCTTCTCTCTCTCTCCCTTCTTTCCTGACTCTAAAATAAATAAAAAAGAGAGATATCTAACTGAGATATCAAAATTTCTGGCATTGTGCCTGGCTCTGAGTTAGGACTTAATAAATGATAGTTCTCCCATTCCACCATCAGTCCAGTGTCCCCCCACCCCTACAGCTTTCTCTTGGTCCCTTCCGGGGTGAATGGTAGCATCTCAGGCCTGACCTACAGCATCTGGAAACACAAACAGCAATAAAATAAACAGTTTGAGACCCAAGAATAGGCCAGGCCAGCCCTGTGCTAGGTGTTCTGTAACTGTTACACCCGTCAGTCTCACTACTAACTCTGCCCCTCCGGTGGCAATCTGTATTGACCGCATTTGCCAATACAGCGACTTTAATTGGGATTTATGCAAACACCGTGAGATGAGACTGTCAAGTGCTCTCTAAGCACTGCAAACCTCTAAAAATTATTCCATGCCATTGTAGTGAAAAATGGATTTTATTTGAAAAAAAATTTCTTTCAAAGTCAGTAATCTATACACGCTTGTTACCTCCATTAATGACTAGCTGAGGAAAGTCCATGGATCAGGCACTCGGTGAATAGGAGAGGCAGCTGCGAGTTTTTGGAGCCGGTGGAAAGACTGGGACTGAGCGAATTCTGACTGCGGCTCACGGGCTGGGTAACACAGGGCCGCCTTGGCTCTGCCACCTCACAGAACAGGTGGCTGTGTGGTTGCTTCTAGCAGTGATGCTTCATAACTCTGAGCTAACAAAACCTTTGGAGACAGAAGGTGCAGCAAAGCTGTCCCGTCCCCGGGAGGCAGGGCCATATAATGAGTGCACCCCCAGGGCCCGGAATGTGGTGTAGGTCTATCTATTGTTCAGAATGTTCTTCTTAGAAGGAATGGATGTGAACTGGGTTTGTAAGAATGGAGGAGCGAGGCCCTTCTCTTGACGTAGAAGGGGATTAAAGAAAAGAGCCGGGGTAGCAGCTTTCCTGTGTGTTAAATACCCAAATCTGCTCAGTGAGGGTGGAACACACAGTAGGGACGTATTTAATAAAAAGAGGAATATCCTACAGTGAGTGAATTCCACGAGCATCTGTGAGGCACCTGCTATGGGCCAGCTACTGGAACGGCAGGGCCTTCTCGCTGGCCCCTGCCCTCTGGGAGCTGTCAATCTGGTGCTCAAGCCAGAGTAGGACTGGTGACTGGAGGCCTCCAGACTCTAGGGAGAATGGAAGCAGAAGAGGGACTCCCAGAATTCAGAAAGAGGCCCCTAGAACAGTGTAAAGAGGCCCCTAGAACATCAACCCAGAAATAAGCTGACCGTAAGGCTCTGTAATGTGTCCAGGGAGGTAGGGGGATGAAAGGATTACATCCTTTCCTTTCAGATATTTGATTCCTTTCACCAGGCTCACCCCATGCAAACCCTCCTGCATGCAGGTGAAAGAGTTACCTTTCTAAGCACGGACAGCCTTGGTCTTGCTTCACAAACAATCACCCGTGTCCTTTTGCTACAGGAAGCTCCTAGTGTGGCATTCGAGGCCCTTCACAGAACGACTCAGCCTATTTCCCTGGCCTCGTCCCCCACCTCATCCTTGTATCTCCTGGAAGTTACCAGGAATGTACTTTTGTTGTCTCCGGGCTGTTCATGCTCTTGCTCCTTTCTGATGGTCTCTACCGCTTCTTCCTTTTAAAGGGCCAGTTCAAATATGACCTTTCCTGGGAAGATGTCCCCTGTCTTACAAATTCATTCCATTTAGCTCAACAAAACATCCATCACATCTGTCACATCCCTATTCTCTCAGTGACCAGCACATTGCCCTAGATATGGGGGCATCCCAGTGAGTGAGATCCTCAGAATCTGAAAAGATTTTAAACAAAATTGCTAATGGGTGACTCTAAGTTGCAGAGTAGAGTTTCATCTTGCATGGGGTGAAAAAAAAAAAGGCCCTGTCTTCTAACTATGCAGAGAAGGATTTCAGTGCAACATTCTGGTTGAGCAGGAAAAATATGGTGGTTGATTAGCGAGGTCCGCCACTGTCACAGGAAGGGGGTGGCAACATGAATGGCATTTTTCCATCATTTCACTAGAAGCTTTCAAAGGGCACATACATTTGTTGTTGTTAATATAATATAGTCCTGGTTGTTTATGACTTTTTATTAATATAATAATATGTTTTGGTTGTTACGAGCTGTCTGTTTTTCAGCTGCCTGTTGCCCTTCCAATTGACTTCATCTGTATTTCGCCTATAGATTCTCAAGAGCTTCCACTTGGATAAAGTTCCTATCATTCATAGCTCTGGCTAGATAATGAGGGGAAAAAAGGTCTTAAAAAGAAAATGCAGCTGGATTAAATAGCTTCCATTGGTATTTGGAATTATTATAGCATTATCATCACGTGTAATCTTAGCTTTCAATGTTCTGAGCCTCAAATGCTGCTGATTTTCTGCATAGCTATAGCCCTGCCCAGCGTTGTCTCCTGTGTTCAGTTGTAACGTGTTCTGGATGCTTAACAATGAAGCACAGTTTGATTTTCATCCAGCAGGTTGGGATGCAAGTTCTCTTGTAAAATACCAAACATACCTTTTCCCCGTCCTTATCTGACTGGGTCCCCACCCATAGCAGGGGCGTCTGTAGAAGTCTAAAGCTCAGACAGGACCCTACCTTTATTCAGCCGCCCCGTAGCGAGATTGCTAGCCCAAGGAGGCAGCCCACTCAGCACCTGGTGAGCACAGTCTCAGCTCCGGTGAAACAAGGGAGCCTCCTGAGTTAAGGCTAAAAGTGGGTTTTATGCACTCTGGGTGTTTTCTTCCTATCACTTTCCGTACAGCCTGAACGTGATTATTTCCCCAACCAGGGAAGAACCTGTACGAAGGGATGCAATCTGTGTAAAGCCCAAGGGCACAAGCGTTTCTCTTATCCGAGATGCGGCTCACAGTGCAGAGCAGCCGCCTGGGAAATGCAGAGCCGCCGCCGGGGATGTCTCACTGCCAAGGTCCTGGGGTGAATCAGAGCCGAGCCAGGACGCCAGGGCTCTCTGCTGGAGGGGAGGCGGCTGCCATTTGAACTAATGCTTCTGCAGATCTGCTGGGAAGGAACTGGGAAGTGCTAATGGACCTAATGAGCCAAGACTCCCAGGGAACGGAGCGAGAGCAAGCAGCACCGTCAGCCCAGTCATTTAAAACTAGAACAAGGAACACGCTTTGGAAGAGGAACGCAGTGGGGCCAGTCAGTGGGGCCCAGCAGAGGGGCAGGAGCCCCTGGAGTCAGGGCTAGTCATCGCCCTCTAGCCCTGAAAGAAGTTGTTCTGTGTATGTGTCTAGCACAGAGACTGGAGGTGGGGCCTGGGGTGGTGAGCACAGCTTACAAACGTAGACAGCAGTGAGGGATTGGAGGGAACACGGAGACCCAGGCCGGCTGGGACTGTGTCCTCACACGGACCCCCGGTCCCTTCCCCTGCCTCGTCCACGGTACCTGGACCACCTCATCCCTGTCTGCGGGCGTCCAGCTCGGTGCCGCTTCCACCTCCGTGTGTCCGTGTCCTATTGCTGCTCCGTGCCAAAAGTAGCTTCAAACAAAACACATTTATTCTCTTACAGCTCTGGAGGTAAGAAGTCCAAAACTGGTCCTATTTGGCTAAACTCAAGTTGTCTGCTGGGCTGGTCCCTTCGGAAGACTAAGAGAGAACCCATTTCCTTGTTCTTTTCAGCCCCCGCAAGCTGCCTCCGTGCCGTGGCCATGCTCCGCATCCGCTTCCCGGTCAGCGGACGGCATCTTCACGTCTCTCTCTGACCCTTCTGCCCCCTCTCTTCTTCCCTCATAAAGACCCTGGTAATTCCACGGGACCCACCTGAGTAATCCAGGCTAATCTCTCCATCTTAAAATCCTTGATCTCGGGCCTGGCTGGGTAGTTCAGTCGGTTGAGGGTTCAATCCCAGGGCACATACAAGAAGCAACCGATGAATGCATAAGTAAGTGGAACAACAAATCAGTGTTTCTCATTCATTCTCTCCCCCCCCCACTTCTCCTCTCTCTAAAAACAATAAAAACAAATTTTAGATTAATTAATTAATTAAAATATCCTTCATCTGATCTGCCAAATCCTTTGTCATGTAGGTAACATATGTACAGGTTCCTGGGGCTAGGACTAGATATTAGAGGAGAGTCATTATTCTGCCTACCACGTCTCCGGCAGTCTAATTGCAGCACCCAGCATGGCAGAAATGCCAGCTGTCTCAGGAGCTACGGCTCAGGAGTCAGGGGGAAGTTGAGCCAAACGGGAGTGGGTGCTGGCGGCGCTGGCATTCTTTACCGGTGAGATCGAGTGGCTCGCATGTCTGTACTCTAGCCATTCATCCTCTGCTCCATATGGCTTTCTGTCACCCTGGTTCCCGAGCTGCATGCCGCTCTGGGACAACCTGGCCCTTCTGCTACCTTCTGCATAGACAAATTCACCTGGAGCTTGGACCGCCTCTGCCCACGCCCAGGAGTTCAGGTCCCCCAAGGCATAATTCTTCTCTGTTATGCCTTAAGCTTGGCTCCCCACCTGGGACTTGACACGTGTAGGGTTAATAAGTTATTTCCCCCACCCACTCTTCCTCACATGCTTGCTAGAAGAAGCTTTAATCACCATGACAACAAGGGGCATTTGAGTCCTAGCATAGCTTGTGAAAAATTAAAATGCATTTTCCAATGAGGGCAGAGCAGCATTGAAAACATGGAGAGAAATCACTGAAATTACACTAGGCTCAAGGTACATTCCATGTTAAACAAGTTTGTTGGATGGTTGAGAAATGACCTTCACCTTAAACTTTATTTCTGTCACAAAAATGCTACCAAACAGCAAACATTCATCACCGTCCTTGTCTGAACTGTAGTATTCCAGCTTCACTGCTGAACTTGCCACTTCACTATATTGCCTGGTCCACACAAATGCCTCCACCATCACTCTGCTAACTGCTCCTTTCCTAAAGTTTTATTATTTCAGTGGTTGCTTCAGTTCCCCCGCTAGGCTGGGGAGACACTGCCCATGCCTCTTTGCCTTCAAGAAAGAATTTACAACACTGACCCTCACTGTAAGGTTAATGGGAAGAGCAGGGAAAAGCAACGAATGGGCAAACTGTGGAACTGGATGAGGTCTTTTTTTTTTTTTTTAGATTTTATGTATTTGTTTTTAGAGAGGAGAAGGGAGGGAAAGAAACATCAATGTGTGGTTGTCTCTCGAGCACCCGCTACTGGGGACCTGGCCTGCAACCCAGGCATGTGCCCTCAGTGGGAATCGAACCAGTGACCCTTTGGTTCACAGGTGGGCGCTCAATCCACTGAGCCACAGCAGCCAGGACTAGATGCAGCCTTGTACAGCAGATGAGGGAAGTATCCAGTAGTGATTCAGTCTGTGCTCATGATCAAACCTTCCTGAATTTTCATCTGAATTCTGTGATTTGCACTTGTGTGTCTTAGACAAGTATAACTGTAACCTCCTCACGTCTCAACTTCCTTGCCTTTAAATGGAGGATAGCAATAGCACATGCCCGACCTCATCTTCATTGCCTGCCTCGGGCTGGAAGCTGAGTCGACCAGACACATGCTTTCCCATTCTCCTTTGCAGACAGAAATGACACAGTGCTGGCCAACGGGCTGGATGTGGATGTGTGCAGGGGAACTTGGGAAAATAGTTTTCTCTATAATCTAAGGCATGGGAGGAGATTCCTCTTTCCTCTCTTTCTGCTTTGGATGCTGTCATGTGGGAATGTGATGTTTGGGACCGCCATGACCATGTAACCAGGAAGGGAAGGCCATGGGAATGTGGAGATGCTCACCTGGTGCCCGGGCATCACCGAGCTGCCGAACTAACGCTGGAACTGATCCCCTGTCTGCTGGGTATGTCAAGTGAACTCAAAGAGAGTCTGGGGGCTTTGGCTAAAAATAAATGATAAAGATTTATTTAAGGCTCTTAAGGTTTGCAAACTGGAAACACACTTGGCAACATCCAGAGTGTCCTGAAGAAGAAAGAAAAGCCAAGAGTTCTTATAGTAAAAAGTATGCTCTGGAGAAGAATCAGTCCTGCATTCTTAGCCTCTGGATGGTTCCAAGGTCATCCTCTACATGACTGGTG
Source organism: Mormoops blainvillei (assembly GCA_004026545.1). NCBI lineage: Eukaryota > Metazoa > Chordata > Mammalia > Chiroptera > Mormoopidae > Mormoops > Mormoops blainvillei. Next base: position 9,395 of record PVJD01016824.1, read on the forward strand.
GCCTGGATACGTGGACATTCTTTCCGGAGTCTCTCAGTAGGTGATCAGAGGGTTATCTGGTGGTCTCATGTATGTTCAGGCATTGACATGGGCCTGGAAAGGTCAAAAGTTCAAGTTTTCAGGCTGGTTAAAACAAGAATAGAACTATTTCTGATTCTGGGTATTTATCTGAAGACATCCAAAACACTAATTTGAAAAGATATATGCACCCCTATGCTCATCGCAACACTATTTACAATAGTCAAGATGTGGAAGCAACCTAAGTGTTTATGGATAGATGAATAAATTAAGAAGAGGCAATATATACAATGGACTATCAGTCATAAATAAGAATGAAATTTTGTCATTTGCGACAGCATGGATGGACCTAGAGGATATTATGCTAAGTGGAATACGTCAGACAGAGAAAGACAAATACTGTATTATTTCACTTGTATGTGGAAACAAAACAAAATAAACAAATTAACAAAACAGAGATATACTCGTAGATACAGAGAACAAATAGATAGTTGCCAGATGGGAGAGGGTTGGGGAACTGGGTGAAAGAGGTGAAAGAAATTAAAAAGTACAGATTGGCAGTTATAAAAATAGTCACAGGGATGCGAAGTACAGCATAGTCAATGACATTGTAATAACTACGTATGGTGCCAGGTGGCACTAGATTTATCAGGGTGATCACTTTGTAGAGTATTAAAAGACTAATCACTATGTTATACACCTGAAACTAATATAATATTGTGTGTCAACTGTAACTGATTTTTTCTTCATTAAAAAAAAAGAATAGAATCATTCCTCATGCTTCGACCCACTGAATTTTAGTAATTTAGCAACTTGACTATTGTGACTTCATTTTATTTTTTCACTCTATTCCTCAGGGGAGACGATTAAATGACTCTATGGTTTAGGCCACTAACAACTGAGTATTTAGACTTTTGCAACTGAGCGCACATGCTAAATGGTACAAACATTCATCTAGGGGAGTGTTGTGAAGAAGAACTGGGATAGTGCATGTCCAGTGCCCGACACAAGCTATCTTTCCATAAGTGGTGACCTGTAATTATTGCCATTAGCACCTGGGGAAAATAAGGATCTATTATTACTGGCTTTTTTTACTTTCTACTTTTCAATATTACTAGCACACCAATTTCTGTTTGTGCTGGGAAATGAGGTGACGTCTCCTAGGTTCCATGACATTTGCTGAGTAGTTCGTGTCCTTACCTGGACTCCTGGAACAGGTGCCCCTCTAGGCCAGGGGCTGTCTTCATCGGTGAGCCCCACGCCTAGCACTGGAGCGCCCTGAGTGATGCTCTTGGATGGGTAGAATAATGGGCAGACAGATGGACAAGCAAAGTAATCCCAGAGCCTTTGCAAAATCCCCTCTTACTTGATGTCAGGTCTGGTAGCTTCTTGTTCTGTATAACATTTTTTAAAAAATCAAAAATCCGACTTTTATGGGAATCTGGCACTTCTGATCTTAAAACCCTAACCAATGGTGTTTTGTAGTCTATCCAGGGAGGTTTCTACTTTGGTGAAGAATACAATTAACTGTTCTCCCAACCCAGCATGAGCAAACCTATCGCTTTGATAAAACATCTCAATACCCTGTAAGACCTTTACATAATGTGACCTTTTTTTCCCCAAGAAGAAAGAGATGAATTCCACAGAAGACTTTTAAGAAAACTGCTTAGTGAAAAGGAAAAGTGATGATGTTTTCATAATACCATCGGGGCAAAAAAAAAAAAAAAAGTTGTTCACAATAAGCAACTTCTTTTGAGACTCCTACTAGCCAAGTTAACCTAATATCTTAGTGACTGTAGTTTCTCTCTCATTTGCTAAAGAGATTGCTAAATTTGGAGATCAGTGTTGAAGCAAGGGTTGAGGAATAATGCAAGACACTATTTCAAGTTTCTGATAAATTAGCCCAGCCAATGCCACTTGTTCTTCCCTGTAGAGCCTGAAACCCCTCACCTATGAGAATGAATCAGTATGTGTGTGCAGTTCATTCTTACCTCCAAAGTTTCTTCCTTACACATTGAAATTTTATAGGTCAAGACCACTAAAGGGATTTCCTCTCCCTATTATACTGTAATGATCAGCATCAATCATCAGGTTTTACCCTTGTTTGTGTCTTTCCATACCCCTGTATCAGTTAGGAACTTCTATTAGTTATTAATAACAGACCGGATATATCTGTGTAACAAACATTCAGTTTGGAGCCGGGCGATCTTGCCCTGGTTTAGTGGTTCTGTGGTGTCACCAGGATCTCGGGTTTCTCTCCCTCTGTTTCTCACATGTGGTTTCCCCAGGAGGTTGCCTCATGTTTCAGGTATGGTCACAATAGCTCTAGCCATTAAGCTTGTCTTCCAGATAGGAAGCAAGAGGAAGAAGGAAAGAGAAAAAGAGTGCATCTCAACTATTTTTCCTTTATAAGGAACCTTCCTGGAAGTTCCACTTAACAGCATCCATTTATATGTGATTGGCCAGAAGTTAGTCATATGGGCATAACTGTCTGCAAGGGAAGCTGGGGAACGTGGTCTCATTACCATGGAAGCAGGGAAGAATGGATGTTGAACAGAAGTAATCGGTAGGTGCCTCGTCTCATTTTCACTCTGCTTGCCCTTCCTTCACCCTCAAGATCTACCTAAGCTCTGATCTGCCCTCTTTGGGTTTTGGTTCTTCCTTAAGTCAGCGCTTGGCTTTTAATGTTTAGCACCTATTCTTCCTGCGGAGGGGACGTTTGTGGTGGTGCCAGTGATGCACCTGAATCGGGACGGACAGAGCAGCTCCCCCCGGCCAGGTTGCACACTCACGAGAAAGAGGAGCCTACCGACCACAGGGAAATCCGCCATTCATAGGCAGCACCACTGCAGATGCAGGTAGGGAGAGAGGCAAACAAAGGAGGCTTTAGCATGCCTCATTTAATCCTTCCAGTGAACAGCCCAAAAACGTAAATGCCACTGTTAATCCTTTTTTTGTAGATGAGGAAACCAAAGATCAGAGAGATTAAGTGACCCAAGATCACAGGGCTATGAGTGGGATTTGAACTCAGGTGTGTTTTATCTCAAGACTTTTCCTACTCTAGCATATGTTTTAGTACATTTTGGACTGTCCTTTGAAAATCAAACAAGGCCCAGGTTGGCACCCACAGATGTCAGGGTCTTCCCAGAGCACATGGCCTCAACCTGGGGGTCGCTGATTTCAGAGGCTGCTCTGAGCCCTTCGCCAACCTGCACCGGGAAGCTGGAGGGATAGAAGAGAGGTTCACCGTTGGTCTTGTCCCCAGTCTCAGCACTGCCTTCTTTCCCATTGTGGCTCATGTAAAAAATGATAATATGCGTACAGCACGGAAGCTGAAGCACGCCCAATTCGGCCACTGTACGAGGAACGCTAATGTTCTTCTTTTGTTCCAGGCTCCAACCCAGGATCCCAGAGTCTGTTTAGTTGGCCCATCTCTTTAGTCTTCTCCAATCTGTGCCCATTCCTCAGTCTTTCCTGGTCTTTTATGACCTTGACACGTTCAGAAAGTACTGGTCAGTTATTTTTGTAGAATATTTCTCAGACTGGGTTTGTTTGCTATGTTCTTATGATTAGATTAAAGTTACGCATTTTAAAAAAAATCAAGAATGTCGAGAATGCCATGTGCCCTTCTCAGTCCCTCCTATCCTGGAGATGTGTGACACGAGTGTATCTTATTACTGGTGATGATGACCATGACCACTCAGTTAGGGAGGTGTCTGCGGACGTACTTTAACATGAACCCCTTCAAATAACCTGCTCCCTTCAGACTTCTGCCCACTAGTTTTAGCACCCATCTGTGGGTCCTGCCTGTGGTGTTCTAAAGGTGATTTTTTTATCTGTCCCTCATTCCCTCATTTATTATTATAATTTTTCTGTAAAGGATATTTGCCCCTTCAATTTATATCAGTACCGACTCAGGGATATTTCTTTTATTCTATGAATCATAATCCAATACTATTATTATTCACTGTTCAAATTGTTCCTGCTCTGGCCACTGGGATCGCTTTCAGATCAACTCTCGCACCCTTTTGAGGTGCCATTGTCCCAGTCAGGGAGAGGGAAGTGTCACTTCCTTACTTTCTGGAACCAGTAAAAGGCTCCGGCTATATCCTGGGTTTCCCCTGCCTCAGTCCTATAATCACCCACTCTTGAAAGGGGCCCTGGTTCCTTTTGTTGGAGAAGGGTATTCAGAAAGCAAGATCTGCATGCTAGGTGGCATTCTATAGCACTGTAAGATAGTTCAGAGTCAAATGTGACTCTAATTTTAGAAATGAGAACCATAGAGATCAGCGAGGTTACATGACGACACAGTATTACCCAGGTCACAAGGAGTAGAAAAAGTTCAAACCAGGGCACATCCTGCCCTCGGAACCTCTCCAATAGTGCAAATGCTTTACTTATTATAAACAGGAATTATTAATTGGCATAAAAAGTGCACATGTGCCAAATAAGTGATTTCTGGTTGATGGAATGTCAAATAGAATAGACTCATATGAAAAAAGCAAACTTGGCATCTAATAAATGCTTTTGGATAAATTTTATTAAATGAATCGTTATTATCCTTCCATATTTCTTGCTCTCTATCTCTAGTAGTAAACTATCCCTACTGTTCAGCTGTACAATACTTTAATTTCTTTCTGGAACATGGTAGGGCGTATGTTAAAAAACAAAACAAAAAATATAGACAGTGGTAGGTTCACTTTCTGGGTCTCCACGGTCTTGGATGGAAACTTGATGGCAGAGTTTACCCTCCCTTCCATGTTGCTTCAGTAAGCTAGGAAACCAAGGCTTAGGTATGGGAGTGGCTTGCATTGGTGAGCAGTGAACGGAGCGGTGCTTGCATTGAGATCTCCAGGTTGAATTCTCATCTGCCTTTGACCTTCATTATGTGACCAACCACAGCCCCGGATAGGATGACAGTATCCGCAGAGGCACAGCCTGGGCAGGGTCCAAGGAGAATTCTTTGTTCCATGTGGCAATTCCTGACTCTTGGTCCCAATGAGGCCTGATCTCCAACTGCTGGGGAAGAGACCTAACAGTTTTAGTTTCTTCCTGTTTTTCTGTGCTTAACCCTCAACAGCAAAAGTGCTGCCTGCTTCAGTAGAGGCTAAGAATCTAAGACACACAAAACTAGAGAAAGGAAAACATGGTGACTTGACTGAGGGAGATTGATCCACAGGTAGGAGGCCTGGTTTCTAATGGCAGTTTTGCTCTAACTAGCTGTTTACACCAGGCAAAATCTTACCTCTTTCTGAGCATCACCTACCTGGCCTTAAAATGATAGGTTCGAGCTAGATGACCTACAAGGACCTGTCCGGCTTTGTTTGAAATTCTTGGAAGCTTCAAATTCCTTTCCAGAATTTCCCTAAAAAGGTGTTGGGCAAGCTGCAGTCTCATCGGTAGAACTCTTGCGCCACCTAGTGGCCAACTCAGAGGCCTCTTTCTCCCTAAAACGACTTCGGCTCACAGGTCTGGGCTCAACTGAAGCAAGAGAACAAAGCCAGTTCAGCCCTTCCTTTGCAGAAGTCCGGCAAACTGCCAGACCTGGGAGAAACACATGTTTAATTCATGTCCTAGAAAGTTATTTTCTGTGAACACACTGCCATTTCCTATGGCAAAGGCGTTGGTGTGGTGGGCATGTTTTTACAAAACCAGGCTCTGGATGTCCCGAACACCCAGTGAGGTGCCTGGATAAATGCAATCAGGAGGGGAGATGTGTTTGGGTTACTCTCTGCGTGCTGATCTGTTACCTGCTGGTCCTTAATGCTTTCAGCTGCTCCCCAGTTAACTCATTAAGCATGCACGCAACACTTCCATCCTGGGCCATCCCCTGCTGTCAGACCCTGTCTGGATGTCTGAAGTGGAAAGAGGAGGAAGGACCTCCTGGGTCTCCTGCTGACCCTGGAGCAATCCTTCATCATTTAGAAGGTCCCCCTGGGTTTTTCCTTTCCTGGACATTCCCATCTAAATAAAGACCCCTTCTGAAGCCTGCCTGCTCCTCAGTTTGAGTCACCTGAGTCGTCCTTGAGCTGTGGTGGATTATTTCACAGATCCTGGCATTTGCCAAGTGTTGCCACTAATCCAGGAATGACAGCCACCACCTGATTGCTCATCACCCTCTCTGGCGACTGCTGTTTCCTGGAGCAGGGAGTTCCATGTATTTGCTTTTAGTTTCTATATCTGGTGAGTCAAGTACAGACAGCATTATTGGTGCCCATTGTACAGGCAAGAAAACCAAGGTCAAAAACAGGTTGGGTAACTCTCCCCAGGTATCCAAACAGGAAGTGCTTGAGTTACAATAGAATGAAGGGGTTCTGACTCTTTGTTTCAGTTATGGAGTGTCGAGAATTTATCTTTTTTTTTTTTTACCATCCCAGTGAGGGGCCCTTGGTTAGTTAATTTTCACCACAAACAGTATTGAAAACCATCAGTTGCTCATGCCTTAAAGCAAGACAATGCAGTCAGAGGGTGGAAAGAGCATGGGACTGGGAACAGGAAAGCCTGGGTTCTTTTCTGACCTAGCCACCACCAAGGTGAGCAGCCGGAAATCACAACCACCACGGCTTTCATTTCCTCGTCTGAGAAAGAAAAGGGCTGGGCAAAGGCTCCTTGCCTTCCAAAACTCCTTGTATATAAGGAAAGGGCATTGCTCTGTTTTGTGAGTTTTGACACCACTAACCCTGATCTATTCAAATAAAGTGGTTCAGTGAGGTTATCTTTGCTTAGTAACTAAGTATCATTCACCTGGCCAGGTCAGATCGTTCAGATGGGTTTATTTCTTTATTGATTTTTAAATTTTCTCTCTCCTTTTCTCCCTCTCTGCAACTTGGTCTGTCCTTTGGCACAGAATTGCATTCCCAGGTTAAAATTCCTTTAGAGCAGTGATGACACATAGATTTCATCTCCAGTGAGCACTGGCTGAAGGCAGCTGGTAGGAACATTTCTGAGGCAATGTTCTAAGGCTCCATGGGAGAGTGATCGATTAGCCACATCTGCCATGGGCATGGGCTGGGTAAATGTGGAAAGTCAGGGCTCTATCTATGACAGCAGTGGAGAATTAGAGAGGGGCGAGGGAAACCATGCCATGTTCAAAGGCACAGGGCTACTTAAAAGCAGAGAAGTGATGGGAAGCCGGGCCTCCTTCCTTCATGTTCAGCTGCCTCCCACCCAATTGGGTGTCATGGCAGTCAAGTACTTAGATGTTTTTTGATGATGATGATGACGATGATGATGATGATGATGATGATGCAATTAATGCACTGTGGCAGCAGGCCCTCTGCCTGCTCTCTCTGAGAAATTGTGTCCTACACATGTGCTTCTTCCTTTCTGTGGGACAGAAAGCCTGAACACTTGACAGGAGATTGACCAAGTGACTTTAATTAATGCTCTAAAGACTCATGTCCCCATTAAAATGTGTGCCTTTCTCCTCCTGGCCACTCGCAAGAGAGACTTCTAGATGGTATGCCTTGTACAACTGACAGGTAGCAGCAGCAGGAAAGCCTCCCAGGATGCAGGCGGAAGGACGAAGGAGAGGCAAGGGCAGGCGGACGACGAGGCCAGCCTTCCTGCCTCCACAGAGGAGCATCTGAATGAACAGTGATGGCTCGGGGCTTTGCAAATGGTAAAGGCGCAGTCCCGGAGGGTCTGGCAGTGGAGGGGCTCCCGGCCCAGGTGGACTCGCTGTACTGTGAAGGAACACTCTGTGTTCCCGGGCCAGCAGCGAGCGCCCAGCCCATCAGCTGCCCCTGACTGCACACCGAGGGCCCTGACGGCTTTCTCACGGGGCACCCCGGAGCTTCTGCCCGGAGCAGATGCCTGGGCTTTATGTTCCCACGGAGCGGGCGTGCCTGCGGCGGTCCACTGTCTTCCTCTCCTTCGCCTGGGAGGCAGCGCAGCCGCCCCGAGTTGTGTGCAGGGAGCCCGTCACCCGGCTCCGGAGGGAGGATGCTGCCTGGGTGAAGAAGGCTGCCTAGGCTCTGGGCCTGGGAGACACTGGCACCCGTGCAGGGCCCCGGAGCCTGAATGCCCTTCTGTTTGCAATGAAATAAAATCTACCCTTTAAAAAAGCATCCACGTTGCCAAAACCCCAGGTAAAAGAGGTGCAGTTGTCACGCTGTTAGGGAGGAATTCCTCCAGCTCTGTGGGCCATGACCCCTCTCCAAGGAAGGCCCGGGCCTGGCTTCATGTACGTGGGCTTCCCCTGACACATTCACCCCGCCCCTCCCCGTAAATGAGGAATGACACAACCGGAGTCTCTGAGCCGCCAGGGAAAGGGCCCCATCGCTGCTCTAGGCGGGAAAAGCCTCTCTTTTCTGGGGCAGCGCGCCTCCAGCCAGCGCGCCTCCAGCCAGCGCCTCGGGGCAAGGTCTTCCCATCCGCTCCCCCGTCTCACTCGCAGGCCACCCAGTTCTCACCGCACTCCGATCCAGCACAGTAACAGCTTTTCTAGGCCCTGACGCTCATGCACCAGGAAGCCCAACAGTGAAAGAAACCCAGTCGCTACTGGCTCTCCAAGGGGCCTTGCTTTTCTTCTGCAGGGTTATTCCTTTCTTTGCCGCCATCCGCACACGTTCCTCAATCGGGGAGACCCTTGAGAGGCCGCTGCGTTGACTTTCATGCCATGATTATCAACACAGGCTTCGAAACCAAACATGATTTGGGTCCTGAGGGACCTTGAGTCCCCGTCAAAGGGGACTCACCGTCAGTCAGCTGAGACCTGGGACTTTGCTTCTCTGTCTCCAAGGACCCCAGAGGGACACTGCAGGGGAGGAGGCAACACTCCACCATTCCGGCTGAGGCCCAGCCGGTCAAGCCATCCTTGCCCTTGGAATGGGTTCAGGATCTTTTTATAAGAGCATTCCTGACCCAAGCCACCTTGTCGGGGTTCTTCATCCACTTGGCCCCGTTTTGTGTTCAGATCCGTCCTGCATTTCATTGTAGGCAGAGGCCGTTGCTGTGTATACATACACTCCCTGACACCCTCAGTAGGAAGGGCCCTGGGCCAAATAAGCCAACAAGCATGTATTGAGTACCCACTATGTTCAGGCCCTGTGCCAGGCTTGGGGTCCCCCATGGGGCCTCGAGGAGCTTTCGCATATGAAAAAAAAAAGTACAAAATGTTGCAGGTGCCACGTAGAAGGGCATTTTGGGTTCAGGACAGGGCACAAGGTAGGAGCTATTATTTCCTCCATGGAGAAGAAGGTGGAGGAGTGGTGGGAAGCTTCCTGCTCCCTGGGGTTGTTCTGGAAATAAAAGTTACAACATGGAGCTCTTCCATGTGCCCTTAGACCCGCTGGCCAGGCTTCGGTCCTGATGGTCGGGGGCTGTCTGTCGGCCCAGCCTGGTGGGACCGGTGTCTGCTGGATCGAGCTCTCCAAGCTCCCGGTAGAGGGTCAGGACAGCAGGCTGTCAGGATCCTCGTCAGAGCACAGCCATCTGGAGAGGGGCCACTCCTTCTCTGGCACAGCCTTGCCCAGGAAATCCCCAATAGAGGCTTTCTTCACGAAGAGCTACGTTTATCTAAGAAATACTTCACGTGGGGGAGAAAATAAGTAAATAAAACAAACAGAAGAAACAACCCGCTTGTGGTCACAGACCTGAACATTGCCCAGGAAATCCGGCTAGTGAGCAGCACCTTGTGATTTGCTGCAGAATGGCTACAGGGAAGACACTTCGGGGCACACCCCTGGCCCACCTGACCACAGCGCCAGGGCCATGATTCTCGCAGCACTCAGGCTCGTGCTTCAGGGTATTAGAGCTCCTAGTGATTGCATCCGTTCATGTGCCCGATCCAGTAGGCTGACTGTCACAGTCGTGTTATATAGCATGTATATTGACGTGGAAACACTGGCTATGTCATAGACAACAATTCACAGCTAAGGACCCAAGGCAGCTCTGTCTTTACCTCGCCAATGTCACTGCTCCGCATGGATACAGGGAAGCTAAATTCTAACATGAACTATTGGAGTTGCTCGAGTTCAAGGAGCACGCTCTGCCGTTTGCTGTTTATTTCATTTCATCGTTTTTTTTTCCCTCTCACTAGACTTCTCTGCTCTCTGCAGGCTTTGGGACGCCACCCGTCACTTACTACAATCTCTAAAAGTGCTTAGAATTTCCAAGCCTTGCACTTCGGAGAAACTCCATGCCCTTTGGAGGCGCCTCTAAATCAACCTCCCCTAATGGCTCTCGGGC
>PVJD01016825.1:0-19627 GCA_004026545.1 Mormoops blainvillei
TGGCAGAGGCAGGTCCCAGTGTTCTGGAAGATTCCAGAATGTGGGGCAGAGGTCCCACCCCCTACTGCTCAGGATACCGTGTGGTGCGCAGGTCCTCTGATGAAGTCACACTGCGTAAGGGAGCCTTCAGCACCAAGTGACCTGCACAGCCAGGTCCCCGTTTACAGGGGCCGCCCGCTGTCGGCAGAGGCCCGAACCCGGCCTTTCCCAGGAAGGCGCTGGACTGGGGGCCGCATCACTGGGTGGGAGAGCTCTGGGGCGCGGGCTCCGTCCCCAGCAAGGCCCCTCTGTGCTCCCTGGTCTGCTGGAGGGGACACGGCGCTGTCCCAGGTCAGCTGCCGGCCCGGCGGGAGAGGTGTCTTGATGGGCCCTTGGAACTTTGGGAAGAGGTACAGCTCTCCTTCGGAGCACCCCAGGTTTGGAGGGGACACCCCTCCCTGCATAAGTTACAGCCCTGTGTCCGCAGGCGGGGACGGGGCGACCCTGTGGGCTGGCTGCGTTGCCCGGGGCCTCATCACCAGGTGCCAGGAGCCAGGCTTCGTGCCTGGCGCTGTCCAAGCTGGATGGCAATGTCCACCGGGCTGCGGGGTCTTGGCGCCCTGCCCACTTCGGGAGCCACCCAGGGCTTGTTATAGTTGCCCAGCTACTCTCCTGTCTGAGAGCCTTCCGTGGCTCCTTTGGGCCCACAAAGTAAGTCCAGAACATTCTCCTGGGTGCCCAAGGGCCTCTCCAGGCCTCAGTACCCCCAACCCTACCTGAGATCTCCTCTCCAGGTTCCCCCACCAACACATGTGCTCCTCGCACCCCCAGTTCCCACGCCCAGCAGGCCGATTGCACCCAAATAGGTGCAGCCGCTGGAGACACCTTTATACACACCATCCACCCGCTCTCGGTTGCCCCTGTCCCTCTGCTCTGTTCAAGGCTCAGCCCCAGCCCTGTCTTCCAGGGGACGCCTCCCAGGACCCCGCTGCCTGCGGGACCGGCCCCTCAGAGGAGGCGACCGAGGCTCAGCAGGGGGTTGGCGGTGCCCAGCTCTGGTGCCCTGGCCGCCGGCAGGCTCCCCAGTCACGGAGCTCCGCATGGGGCATGCGGCTTTCACGCTCCCGGTTGCCGCAGAGGGAGCGTGTCTTTCCAACGCCCGGTGACTTGGGTGCTGTGTCAACACACCACCTTGGAGGACAGAGAAACGGCAACCGCGCTGCGTTAACTCCTCTCCTCAGGTGAGGCAACGATCACTAATGCGCACTGGTTCTCATTAATTAACTCCCTGACTTTAATTAACTTCTTGCCTATTTCACCTGACATAATATATTATCACAAATGTCAGCCTTGCAGAACGTTTCCCTCTCCCAACAAAGTAAGATGAGCCCCACGAATGTGGCATTTCTGACACCATCTAGGATAGAAGTTCCTGGGGAGGGATGGACGTGCTGCCGGCGGGCACAAATGTGCCTGGGTGGGATGTAGCGCTTTCTAAACATCCATGAAGAATTCATAATTATATGCAAATTTGTTCCTAATCACACTTCTGTGACTCCTTTATATCCTCCAAACACACAGCTAATGATAAACATAAAAACCAAAGACCTGAAAACATAGCAATGTACTTTCTTTTTTTGTCCCTACTCGAGTGGCCCCAGCACTCCGTTACGGCGCTCCAGGCGCGTGGGAGGAGGCGTGGGGGCCCGCGACAGAGGGGCTTCCTGCAGTTTCCGACGTGTGCGGACAACGGATGCCCTGTCGTGAATGGAGCCCAGAGAGAAATGTGGAGGGTGTGTCCGTAGTCGTGAGAAGTCAGAGCTTCCTCCTTGACTCTCCAAATACCTGTGTCACCAATGCCGCCACGGCCACCAGCATGGCCGGCCGCCCGGTCAGCGCTGCCTCACGCCGCCTCGTCCTCCGTACGACATCGTCACCGCCAGTCATGATGTAGCAGCTGTCGACACTGTCCTCACGTTAGTGCTGTCTCTGTCACCCCGGCTCTCACTGGCATCCCGGCGACCAGCGTGGTCAGCAGCGCGGCTGTGACCCCTTTCAGCTCCGTCGTCACTGCCGTCGCACCTCCCTCACCGCCCCCCCACCCCGTGCCGCCCCTCCCACAATCAGCGCTGGGACTGTCTGGGCCCCCGTTGCATCCAAGCGTGGCCCAGAGGGCTCTGCGAGCACTGCGTCGGGGAGGGGGCGCATCACGACGGTGGCCAGGGGGAGCCCAGGCCCCTGGGTTCACCACCCTGGCTCCATCCCCACGGCCTCAGGGCTCCCAGCTCTCTGTGGTCCCTGCTCTCATGCTACTCCTGCCTCCTCAGCTCTGCGGTCCTGCCGGGACCACTGTCGCCCTCACCGGGGGGGCTTGCCGCCATCCCCTGAGACGGCTCCGCAGCCACGTCCCTGTTACCTGGGTCACGCGGGACCAGTAGAGCTGTGCTCCCTCTGAGCTCCAGGTGGCTGTCCGCCTCTGTCACTACCCAACACTAGTTCTGACGCCATCAGACGTGGATCAAATACAAGACTGTGGGGTGGACGGGACCATCTCACGCCACACGTGGTCAGCAATGTGAGTCCTCAGCCGAGTGACTGGTGGGCCCTGGGGGTGTGTGACAGAGGCCCCACAAAGAAGTCAGCCTGTGGGCAACGTGGACAGCGGCCGGTCCCCTGAGGGGCTGAGTCCCGCTCACCGTGGACCTCAGCAGGCCCTCTGACTGGGCGCAAGCTCCTAGCTGGCCTTCCTCTCACTGAGCCCACATTGTCCCCCGTCAATCAGCCCTGCAGGGGGCTTCTGACAGCTCAGATGCAAATGCGTCCTCTGACCCCCTTCTCTGTGCACCGCGCATGGGTGTGCACCCGGACACCACACACCACACACTGCACACACATGTGACCTCAAACACCCTCACACCACACATGACACACACATGCACACATGATACACATACTGAAGCACACACCACACCTATGCACACATGCGCCCACATGAGCTCACGTGTGCACAGCGGTGCCTGCAAGTTCTCAGAACTGGGGCAGGAAGGGCCTGGTGAGGGCCGTGCAGGGCATAAAGGGCCACGCGGGCCAGAAAAACTGGCCTGCCTTGTGCTGTTGAGCAAAAATCCTTTCCCGGACTTGTTTCCTTTCGTCCATTTCTCTAAAAGTACCTGTGGGGAGCGCACGGTGCGTCTGGAGCATTTGGGGCGGCAGGGGAGAGCACCCCCCAGCCCGTGGTCACCAGGCCCCGCTCCCAGCCGTGCGCCTGCGGCATGGCTCCGGCCCGGGCATTGGCAGTGGGGTCCCCGTATCCACTGGTGGAAGCGGTGAGTGTGTGGACCGCAGGGAGCAGGAGGCCACACCGATCCCGTGCCTGTGACACGTGGCACCGTGGCCTCAGGCTCCTGAGTCCAGGTGGAGCCAGGCCTGGCCGCGGAGGCAGTGCAGCTCAGAGGACTGTCCTGCCTGGAGCCGAGCGACGTGGATGTGAGCTGGCCGGGTTGTTGCCGGGGCCGGTGGGCATCTCGTCCCGGCTTCATCCCTCCCCGTATGCGAGTGGCAGTTGCCGTGGGCCTGACACGTGGCAGCCCCCCAGTACCCCTGGGGTGACCATAAGCATTGGTGATGCCACAAGCTGGTACCAAGAGGGTACTCAGGACCTCAGAGTGGGCAGCCGGGCAGCCCAGCCAGCTGTGATTACTGCTCCCGCCGAGGGTCATCGTGAGCCGCCAGGGGTAGGGTTCTGCAGGTGGGTAACACCTGGGACTGTCCCACTGAGCTCAGGGATTGGGGGCGCAGACGTGGGGTCCTTGTCACACACGGACTCTGGCCGGGCTCCGCATGCAAGCTATGAGAGGCGTGGGCAGCGGCGAGAGGGGTCAGGGTGAGGCGTCCCGAGCACAGTGCCTGCTCAGGCAGAGGCGGGAGGGAGAAGGTCTATGCTCTGAGGTCAGGGACCAGCTCGAGTGTCAGGAATCCTACCTGTAAATGGGCAGGTTGGCTGTGACCACCTTGGGACAGTCTCCACTGAGGAGTCCCTGAACCCCCGGGCCGTGCCCCCAGCCCCGTCAGGTCCCCGGGCAACCGCGGCAGAGAGGCAGGGAAGCCGCTCCTCTGCACTAAGTGACTTGTGTTGGAATAAATTCTTCAGGGCAAGAGATGACGCAGGGATCTCCCGAAAGAGAAGAAAATGCCCCCGGCCCCCCTCAGACTCTCCACTTGGCCCAGTGGGCTCCCCACTGCTGTCAGAGACGGGGGCAGCTCACCTTCCTCTGGGAGCCGGGGAGACCCTGAGAGGCGGACGGGCGTGCAGACAGAAGATGCACCGTGGGCAGTGGCTCCGAAGCTGGAGAAGCCAGAAAAGGTCAGGTGACAGGGAGGAACCTAGTGTGACTGGGAAGTGGACCGGGAAGCTACAGAGGGACGCCAACCGGTGGGGTTTGGGTTTAACCTGGGGCTCAGACAGCAGGGGCCACTTACTGATCTTCTCCCTGGCACCTAACCCGGCGGCGGGCAAAGTGGGAGCTCGATCACCGCTCGTGTGGTAGATGGTGGGTGGGTGACGACAGTGATGAAACTTGGGCTGTGAATGGACACACGGGTGACGGCTGAGGGAAGGTGAATGGGAACATGGTGGTAGGGAGAGAAGATGAACGTGTGCTGGGTGATGGGGTGGGAATGTCAGGGTGGGGGTCAGTGGGTGGGTGAACTGGCCGATGATGAGTGATGGTTGGATGGCGGCGTGACGCGGGGGGGGCGGCACATGGATATCAGTGGTGGGTCCTGCCGTCGCTGGGGCCGGCGTGTGTGGAGGAACTGCGAGCTCTTTCCTGGATACCACGTGTCAAGACAATCACACTCGTCCCCACAGGGGAGCCGGTGACCCCTCCTCAGATGCCGGCTTTTGGAGTCTAAACTCCTTCATAACCGTGTCCCTGAGTATTTGGGATTAATCCACAGTTAGGGTTCGCAATGTATTTTTCAGTCACTGAAATGCTGTCAGGAAAGTCATTTAAGGGTCGTGTGTGTGTTAGAGGGGAGGAAGAAGGGAGGGAGGAAGGGAGGGAGGGAGGGGGCGAGAGGGGGAGAGAAACATCCATCAGGTGGTTCCTGTACTTGCCCCAGCTGGGGATCGAACCCACAGCCTTTTGGTGTACAGGACGACGCTCCAACCACCTGAGTCACCCAGCCAGGGCCAGCTGCTGCTGTTTCAAGCCGCCTGTTTGTGGCACTGTGTTCCGGCAGCCCCAGGAGATCCCCGGCTCTCCATGCTGTGCGGGCCTCCCCATTCCTGGTCACTGGGACCAGCAGGACCACTGCCATGGCTACAGCTCTATCCCACCACCGCTGCCATTCCGCCGCTTGGGCACGAGGACTGAGTTGGAGCGCCTTGTGTCTCAGGTCACCCCCATGACAGCGTCTGAGTAAGCGACGGTTACCTGCATGTCCTGCCATCCTTTGGCTGCTGGGAGGCCCCACTGGGCTCCGTCTGATGGTGACACAGAAGCGCCCAGGCCCTCCAGCCCCCTGCTTGCCATCTCTCCTGGACGGGGCCTGCTCGCCTGGCCGGGACACCCGCTGACAGGCACGGAGCCACCCGTGTGTGCGGGCACTGGGGGTTGGCTGCCGTGGGGAGACGTGCCTACTCACCACGTGGTGTCGGAGCCCTGCATTGGCGGGAGATACATGCCCAGATGAGACGGTGCAGTATCACTTTGTGGGACAGCTCCCTCGGATCCCCAGATAAGCTGTCGATTGGACAGCTCCTCCTGGCACATGCTATCTGGCTTCATTTCGCCGTAATAGCAGGGAAGATGCAGTTGGTAACGACCCGTGACAGCTGCTATATTGATATTCCCAGTCTTGGGGGGAGAGAGAGGAAAAAATAAACACTTGATGAAAGTCTGATTGAAGATTAATAGTTGTCTGGTGACGGTTCGCAACACAACGGGCTGTGAAGAGTCTACTGTCTGCAGCGCCCCTTCGCTCCTGGCGGCGGCCACGGGAAAGGTGGTGTTGCGGCGCGGGCCCCACGGGGTGTGCTGGGATGGGGCCCTCTGCGCACGGCCAGAGGACAGCCCCGGGCTGGTGGTGATGGTAGGGGCCCTCGGCCAGGGGCTTGGAAGGTGCCCAGTGCAGGGAGGGCAGATGGAAATTGCTCTGGGACCATTTATTTATTTACACTGTACCATGTTCCAGAAAGGATTGGAAAAGGCTTAGGAACTGCTTTGTATCAGAAGCTCCTGGTAACCCTCTCGGCTTCTGCCCCAGCGGGTGTGGCGGCTCCCACCATCTCCGTGTCCGGAGGGGGCCGAGCCGGAGTCAGGCCCCCGGTCACTATGTTGATAATAAGAAACATGGGTCCCCTGCGTACTGGGCAGTGGAGCCGGGACCAAACATCATTCATTCGTTCATTCATTCACCCATCCATCCATTCGGATCCCACAGCTTCTGTGAACTTCTGCTCATCAGGAGAAAGTGAGCAGGTGAGGTGTGAGCTGGGAAGCGTCTGCAGCGAACACGGCCAATCAAAGCTCAACATCGGGAACAGGTGAGGGCAGCCTCGCACTGACGCCCCCCAGAACGTGGGGCAGCCTGAAGCCGCGGCCTCCCAGGCGGGAGACGCAGTCGCCCAGTGGAGACAGGAAGAGATGCTCTGTCCCCAGCCATCAGGGGAGGCCGCTGAACCTCACGGAGGGCGTAATGACATCGGCTTCTTCAGCAAAGAAGGCCAGTTGGAAATGACGGCTTGCTGGGGGAGCGGGGGCCGGAGTACGTGAGGCAACGGGGCTGTACCTAGGTTGCTGCCCGGCTCAGCGTTGCTGGGCTGTGTGTGCTTGTTACATTTTACGAACAACAGCTACGTGAGCGTGTGAGTTCCCTGGGGCTTTGCAATCAGCTGTCACCAGAAATTCATTGTCTCTTAGTTCTGGAGGCCACAAGCTGGAAATCAGGTGTCGGTTCCGGGGGGATGCTTCCGGCGTCTTCCGGCCTCTGGTGGCTCCGGGTTTCCCGGTTGAGTGGTGTCACTCCGGCCCGTCTGTCCTCACGGGCCACCCCTAGCTCCCAAGTGTCCCATGTCCTCTTCTGTTCTGTTTTACAAGGACAGTGGCCATGGCATTTAGGGCCCGCCCTAAATTTTGGTGTAGCCTATGTTGAGATCCTTATCTTGGTTACGTCTGGAAAGACCCTTCTTCTGAATAAGGTCCCACCCATGGCTTCCGGGGCTTAGGGCGTGGACATGTCTTGCGGGGCCCCGTCCAACCCACTCCAACGAGGACATGGGGAAACGGGGGCGGGCCGGGCCTTAGGCTCGACCGGGTCCTTAAAAGGAGAGCACCGACGCAATGCGGGCTGTTTACCTGTCCAGGAGCGGTGGGGCCCACGGGGGCGAGTGGGTAAGAGGGTGACGTCCTTCTCCTGGGGGGCACACACCACGTCTCCCCACACAAGACTGCCCCCAGCCAGGGGTGGGTCTGAGACTGGAAGCCAGGTCTGCAGGACCCCAAACCTCGGGACTCTTCTCCTTGGCAGGAAGCCCCCACTGCGAGGCCCTCTCCTTCAGTGGGATGTGCGTGTGTGCACGCGTGCACCGTGTGAGTGCATGTGTGTGCATGTGCCTGCACACACGTGTGTGTGGGGGGTCAGGGTGCGCTGCAGGAGGCCCCGGCTGGAGGCGCACGGCGCCCTGGCCACGCTTCAAGGAAGCCGAGGCTCGGCGGGGCCGAGCGAGGCCCCGGGCTGGCTTCCCAGGCAGCCCCGCCCCCTCGCGGCCTGAGTGCCGCCTCTGGATTTATATTTCTTTGCTGCACTTCATGTGTCTTCCTAAGCTGCCTTAAATCCTGTCTGAACAAGGCAGGGCATAAATAGATAAATAAATAAAACCCTGGGCTGCAAATTTTGAAGCGTCTTCCCCAGGGCCCACTCGTTCCTGGAGAGCTCTGTCCATAACCCTCCGGCTTCCCCGCGCAGGCCGCACCCTGGGCCCGGGGCGGGCGGGCTCAGGAGCCGGGCTCGCCCCGCTGCCCGGGCAGGGCGACCTCCAGGGTCCCTCTGCACGCCGCTGGGGGAGGTGCCCGCTTCGGTCCTGCACGCTCGCCCCAGGCACCACCTGCTCCGGCTCTGCCGAAGCGCTGGGCGTAGAAGGCCGCTGGCGGCTTGCACGCGCATCAGAGGGTCCGGGTACATATTTCCCTCCCCTAAGAAGCAACTAGCATTCACTGACCACCTACTGCGTGCAGTGTACTGGGATGGGCGCACGACAAAGACCATATCACAAAAAATACGCTCGGTTGGGCCCAGCCTTCAAGCAGGCACCTGCCCTTAGCCCCCCAGCACCGAGGCCGTGGGAACGCAGACTCAGGGCTGTGTGTGACGGGCCGGCTGGGCCCCCGGGCCGGCGGGTGTCAGCGAGGCCTTGCTGATCCGTTGACCGGCTGATGGATTGAGAAGCCAAGAAAGTCACACCGTTGAGTCGAGGCTGGAGCCTAAGATGGGCAAGCTTGTGTCTTCATCACACGGACCACAGCTGTGCGTGGGCACACGTGCATTGTGTGAACGAGTCCCTGTGGGCGTGCACCCCGCGTGTGCATGTGCGTCCATGTGTGCGTGTGCGTGTGCACGTGTCAGGTGGAGTATGTGACAGCATCCCAGTGCCACCATGATTAAAGCTGGCCCTGCCTGCTCCTCTCTCGGTCCCCACTCCCCCCACCGGCTAACGGGTCTGTTTCAGAGGCTGAAATGCGTCCTGGGGCCCAGGGCCCTCTCCTGTGATGAACGGCCCCCCCGTGAGGGTCTCACCCCCTAGCTTCCCTGTGCCGTGTTCCCAGTTTGACGTCAGATTGAGGATGTCCTTGCTTCGGGCGAGTGACAGAGAAGATGCCGGGGGCACAGGTGCAGCCAGAGCTCAGCTGTCGCATTCCACGGGCCGCCACACAGTTTACTTCAAGGGTTGCACACGCTTTAGCGGAGTGGGCTCCTACTTCATGGACCGGAGCCGCGACGGTTGGCCACACCAGGCCGGACCCGCACGCGGCTGCGCTTGGCTGACAGTGTTGGGGTTGAAGAGATTGGATCTTGAACACCCGAGGTGTTGCCAGAACATGAGCTCAGTAAGGCCCACTGATGAAGCAGTCGAGAAGATGGATGTGGGTTTTGGTCCACTGGGCTGCCCGCGGAATCGACCTTGGCTGGGGGCCCGCGGTGCTGCAGGAAGGAACCAGGGCGCGGGTCGGGCCCAGGGCTCTGGACGCAGGTCCCCGCCCTGGCTCTGTGCCTGGGATGATTTGTCAGCCCCCTTGCCCCTCGGTTTCCTCACTGGCGGAAATGGGGTTGTGCCCACGCCCCCCGCCTTGCCTACTTACAGCTCCAAGGCCACCGTGCGTAAGCACTGTCAAGCACAAAGTGCTATGGGAATTTAAGGGGCTCCCAGGGGGTCAACTCTCCGACATTTGTAGCCATTTTTTACGGGGGATGGGGAGTATCGACACTGATTTAAAGACCCACGTGCACCTGCCCTGTCAGCACACGGAATAAATGGATGACAGACGCTGGGGCCGGGGCGGGGGCGGGGCGACGTCCGCCCTGCCTGCCAGCCTCGCCTGCGCGGGGAGCCGTGAGCTCAGCGGCTTTGCGGTTCCTGCCCCTCAGCCTCGCTGGGGCCGGGGACCTGGGTCAGCCCAGTTTCCAGGCCCTGCCAGCCCTCTCCCCTGGACACACCAGAGAACAAAGCTGCCTTGTGTGGTAAGCGGGGACGACCAGCTGGGGGGACGCTCGCCCTCGGTGCCTAGACTGCAAGGGGAGCCGCGGCGGCAGTCAGGACTTCTCACCTTTTCTTGTCAGCGAGGACGTGGTTGACAGGCCGTGGGAGGACAGAGGCCAGTCGTCCCCGGGGAAAGTGTGGCTGCCGGCCTAAAGACATCGAGGTGCTTCTGGGCTGCGTTTCTCAGCTCACGGCCCCCACCACACCCCACCCCCACCCCGGCTTCCTTCCTCATACCCACTCCGCCCCAGCACCACCTGCCTCCCTTGCGTAAGGACCCTCGGGGCTCTGGTGGGCACCAGGCCTTGTCGCATGTCACCTGGGGGCCAAATCAACCCCAGGTTGAGGAACACGGACTGAGACCCACAGTTCAGTGATGGTGGCGCTGACCGTGGGAACGTTTCTCACGTGCGCACCAACACGTGTCTCACCAGCACAATGGCACTTGCCACAGACACGCTGAGGCCCTTCTGGGGAAGCAGACGGCACAGCTGCCCCCGGTTTGCAGGCCTGTCCAGACTGGGAAGCAGCTGCTCTGCTTGGGCCGTGGGGAAGCCACGGCCTCAGGTGTCCCCAGAATCTGGGACAGTCTCCCCAAACCCCACGATGGGGCTCTCCACCTTGTGTCCTGACGTGTTTCTCCCGACTCTGTTCTCCGCTGCCGGACTTCCGATTTTTGGCTCTGGCGCCGTGGCTGGGAGAAGGCTGTCTCCCTGGAGCGGACCCGGCTGCCCGTTACGACCCTGGGACAAGCGGGCCTAGGAGGCCTCAGAACGGCGTGGACGCCGAGGGCCTTGCGCGGACCTGGCCGCCTGATTCAGTGTGTGATGGCGGGAGAGGCGGGCGGAGGCCAGGCCTCTGGGCCGTCACCAGCGCAGGTCCAAACGGGGACCCCACGTCCTCGTCGCCCAGCCGAGCCTGCGGGACCCTCCCTGTCCCTCTCGGGAAGGACCCGGAGGAGTGGCTGGAAGGTCCGGTCTGGAGACAGATGCTGGCTCCCGGACACCGGGTGGCAGGCCCGGGCGCGGGCTTGCTGCCCCCAGGGCACTTCGGTTTCCACTCCCCACGCAGAAGGCAGCGTTCGCTCATTCTGCTCAGGTTAAATTACCGCATTAATTATTCAAGGGACTTAATGCGATCAAACTAGAACCCGTGTACCGGATCTGAGGGGAACCAGAAACAAAATCAATGGCTCCAAGGGCCTCGGCAGCAAGTGAGTGACGCACTCTCCTCCGCCTTGAAGTTTCACTGGGGAAGAGCAAGCGGTTTACACGGTAGGCAGGGGAGACTGACGAGACAGAGCTGGGAAGGCGGACAGGCAGGTACATGGCAGATAGACAGAGGCTATAAAAGAGTGGCAGGCGGGTGACAGACACACAGGCGACATGCGCAGAGGAGACGGGCAGACCGAGAGGCAGAGAGACGCAGTAGGGGACGAGGACTTGGGACCACGTCCAGTTGTGTCTGTTCGTCCTGAGACGTGGCTCAGCTGCAGCCGCCCCGTGTCAGGGTCACGGCGCTAATCAGGTTAGAGTGTCCACAATTTCACGCGTCTTTCCTTGTGACCCTGGAGGAGCGGCTAGGCCCCTGCAGGCCTCAGGATGGGTTTTATGCCGTCTATTTATATCCAAATCAATTCTAAGTCGGTTGCAGGACTCTGCCTAATCGAATCCGCTGTCCTTCATACACCAAGGTGAGACACCCGACCCCTGTCCTCCTGGGTAGTCCGGGCCCTGTCCTTGTGCCCAAGGACCTCACAACGCCGCCGTGGCTACGTTTGCCCATGGCATGCCCTCTGCCTTCCCGGGACCTGGCGTGACTTTTAGCGGGCAACGCTGCTAGGAGCCCAGGCCGGCTGGAAGCTGGAGAGACCCCATAGTGCCCCACCAGCCGTGTGATGTCCAGCTGGTCGCTGAGCCTCTCGGAGGAGCCTGGTTGTCCTATGCGGAAAGGGGGGCCCCACCCTATGGTTGTCCTTGGTGTCGGGAGGGGACAGGCTTGGGCAGGCTGGCCTCGCTCTGACCCACAGCGGCTGGGTCAGAGACGCAGATGGCCGTGTCCGCAGAGGTCAAGGCTGGAGGAGCCTTTCGGGACACTGGTCCCGGGGTCCTCAGGCCCCAGGAGGCCCATCTGCGGCTCAGCCACACCACTTGGGGCCGGGGCCGCCTCTAGGCTGCTGCTTCGGAAACCCCGCTCCTGTCTGGGGGGCCAGGCCCTGCTTCGCCCTTTGTCAAAACGTCTGAGTGTGAGCCCGGCACCAAGCTGACCCCAGGGAGGACCCCGCGAAGCGCAGCCCCGCCTGCCCAGGGCCCCTGGGGCATCAGGGGGCCAACCGTGGGCCCAGGCTGTGGAGCGGGGGCACACACGCCACGGCCCTGGGGGTGGGGGGAGGAGGCGTCTCCGTACCACCGGGCTCCTGCTCTGCTCCGCCCCGCTGCCTGCCCCTGAGCTGTCCCCGGCCACGGCCTTGACCTCTGCGGACACGGCCATCTGCGTCTCTGCGAGCCTCAGGGACACGGCGCGGGGGTCGGCGGCCCCGGGTTTGAATCTTGTGTCTGTGTGACCCGGCGACTTCCCTTTTCTATGCCCGCGTCTCCTCGCCTGTTAGCGGATCACAGACGTGCAAACCCGGGGAGGCCGGGGCGCCCAGTGCTGACAGTGAAAACAATAATAAACAATGAAACAACAACGAAGCCGTGAGGGGCTCGGCGCGACGCCCCGTGTAGAGGGCGTGTTTGATGAAAGTTGACAATTATCAGTCCTTCTCGCAAATATGAATGTGTGTTTTATTCAGGCCTGCACACATATTTGCAGCCAGTTGTCACTTGTATGAGCCCCTGGGGACGTGAGCACATGCAAGGCTTAGAGATGCGGCCGGTCAGTCTTGGTCCCCAGCAGCGGGAACCCGGGTCCGGGCAGGGTCATGGAGCCATGGCGAGGGTTTAAAAGCAGAGACGACTTTCCCTCCTGTCCCAGCACCAGCAGGCACTTTGAGCGTCCCCGTGAGCCTGAGCCCCACTCCCCCGCACATGCGTCACTGTGCCTCGCGGCCGACGTGACCTCTCCGGGGACGGTGTGGGTTGGAACCCGGTGGCCCCACTGGACACTCCTTTTCTCTAACGTTTCATGGGTGGGACCTGGCCCGTGGGGGCTGACAAACCCATGGGGCAGTGGCCAATCCAGTGGGTCAGGGAATGTCTCATGGAAGGGGACACCCTGAGTCTGAAGGGGGGGGACGGTGCGTGGCCCGTGGGGAGCTCAGTCACAGGCTCTGTCTTTCCAATTCCGGGTCACTCCAGGCGGCCCACGGACGAAGGGAAACCTGGGGGCCCTCCCATCCTCCACCACGGCCGTCTTCTGTATTGTTTCCATTTTAATGAGAAACAATTGGCTACACTGTTCACCTCCCTAGTCCGGTTGGTCTTCCAGACAACGCGCTCCTTCAGCGGGTGCCCCGGGGGCTGGCTGAGGAGGGGTCCCATCCGCGCCACACACATGCCCTGCTGCTTCAGAGCAGCAGTGACCGGCCACCGGTGGGCAGCAGCGGGCACTGGGAGGAAACAGGACACAGAAGGATGGGGGGTTTACAATGTGTGGTCTTTGGAAGATGGGCCACAGCTCCCCACCGTCCCGTACCTCACCCAGTCCCTGAAAAGTGTCCCACAGGGAACTGCGTGAGGAAAGGGCAGTTTGACTGGTACCTACCCTGGCCGCCCTGGCTCCAGGGGACTTTGTGAGACCTGGAGGGGAATGCCGACCCCCAGTACTGCCACGCGGAGCCAGCAGAAGACACGCCTGTGGCAGAGATGGTCACCCCTCCACCAGGAACCTGCACCCCTCCTTCTGGGCCTGTGACGAGGGGGTGGCCCCCAGCCTCCCCTGCGGCCGGGTGTGGACAGGTGACCGTGCCTTGGGGCCCAGCTCTCCCCTTCCTCCAGCGGGAGGCAGATGCAGACGGGCCTCGGGTACAGTGGAGCCACAAGACGGAAGGCTCCGGGGGGTCCCTGCACCCCCGAGAGCTGCCTGCCAAGCTGGCCCCGAAGTGTTACGTGAATAATAGCTCCACGCGTGCTCTGCCTGCTGCGTGGGGGTGTGTGGGCTGCCCCATGTGTGAGACACTGGGCCAGGTGCCGGGGACACGTGAGAGCTCACTGGACCCTGTCCTCGTGGGGATCAGCAGTGGGGAGACAGGCCTCAGAAGTCGCCCCTGACAAGTAAGCCCTCTGAAGGAAACTCACCGCACGTGGTGACGTGCGGCTGAGGACCGGGACGCAGGGTGGCTCTCAGGAGACGGACGTTTCCGCCGAGGCCCCGGCTGGAGGGGGGCAGGTGCAGTGGCCTGGAGGTGGGAGGGGGAGAGATGGCGGTGTGGCTGCGGCGGGAGGGCCAGAGGGGGAGGCAGGCATGGTGGCTGTGGTGTGGCCCTGCCCACAGGCCTACTGACTGTCCAGCCCGGGGTGCCGAGCTCTGGCCTTCACAGGAGCACTGGGAGCAGGGCTACCGCGAGCACAGGGGCCTTGGCTC
Source organism: Mormoops blainvillei (assembly GCA_004026545.1). Lineage (NCBI taxonomy): Eukaryota > Metazoa > Chordata > Mammalia > Chiroptera > Mormoopidae > Mormoops > Mormoops blainvillei. Next base: position 14,264 of record PVJD01016825.1, read on the forward strand.
CTCCACCACCTTCACCCCCAGCAGCCCCTTGGCTCGGCCCCGATATGCCCGCTCGGCCGAGGGGTGCCGGGCACGCGGTCTGAAGTCCGCTCGGCTTCCTGCCGCGCTGACCAGGCACCAACTCTCCCTGAGGCCCTTGAATTCCCTGCCTGTCCCAGGGGCCCCCCTGCAGGGCTGTGGTTGGGGTCCCACAGGGCCGCGCCTGTGAAGCACAGAACACAACCTGCACACAAAGTAGCTCTCCAACGGGTGACCCCCCTTCCTCCGGCCCCCTGCCCCTGCGAGGCTCTGGTGCTGTGTGTCCTGCCGAGCAGTGGCCTGAGGCCGCTCAGTGACTTCAGTAATTGCACCCTCCCCAGCCCCAGGCAGTGACGAATGAGCCCAGACCCTGTGTCCTTTCAGGAATCAATACTGTAATATCTCTATAGCAGAGGGGGAAAGAGGAGAGGAGGAAATAGAACACGCCCTTTGACCTTCCCTCTAAACTTGCGGAGGACGAAGGTGGCCGCATGGGGCCTGGAGGGAAAGGGCGGTGTCAACGCTGCCTCGGAGCTCTGCACCCCCAACGTGCCCCTTGGGTCCCCAGTCCTCCTGCTGGAGGACGAGGAGAGCTCTGGGAAGCGCCAGACGCACTCATATCACGCCGCTGTGGGGGCCTGCGGAGCCCCGGCTGGGGGCGTGCTCTGCAGCGACGGGAGGCTTCAGACACAGATGAGACCCCAGGCATCTAACCCGGCCGCGCTCTGTGACAGGCCACATCGCCGACTCCAAGAGACGAAGCTGGATGCTCAAGGTCAGCATCATTTTCCAGAACGGTTGCTCTGAGCTTCACTTTTGCTGCCGAGAGGAAGGAGGGGGCAGCTTGGCCGAGTCAACGGGGGATGCGCTGTGCCCGTGGGACGGAGGAGAGAGCAGGGAGACAGGGCCTGCCTCTGCCCACGGCTTGCCCCGTGCCTCTGAGAGCGGAGCCGCAGCCTCCCACCGGGGCAGATGCCCGTCTACCTCTTCTCTTTTTCCCACAGCCCCTCTGGTGAGAAATGGAGTCACTCGCGACCGACCGCACTGAAACTAAAACAAGTGACACTATTTCCTGGCACGCGGCATTTTCTTCTTTAAGAAAGACGCGTCTCTGTCTCCTCCTGTTTGCTCAGCGGCCCGGTCACTCATTTGTCCTGATCGGCCCTCCGAGATCAGGTGTCTTACGTTCTCCTGGCAGGGAGAGTTAGCAGAGACCAGGCCTGCCATGCGCCACCCCATCCACCTGCCGCTCAAGGGCACGCTTGATACCACCGTAGGGCCGACCCTGGGCTCTGGCGGGGGCAAGTGTGGGCTCAGTGCCCACCATGGAGAAGGCGGTACCCGGCCTGACCACAAGGACACAACCTCTCATCCTCCTGGCTGATGAGGGTGGCTGCCCCTGGTCCTGCCGGGCACCTGAGTGCGTCTGCTGGTGGCCCACTCACGGGTGACAAAACAGCACCCCGTGCAGGGGTCAGGGCAGCTCTGGGCTGAGGGACAGTGTGGGTTTTGGCAGCACCCCCATCGGCCTTGTCACTGCGGGCAAGGTCGCCTTCCCGCTGGGCCTCGGTTTCCTCACCTGAAAAACAGGAAGGCCCTACGGGTCAGGGCGGAGTGTGCGCCCAGTGTGAGTGGGCCCGTGGCGGGCGGGGTGGGGTGGGGGCCGGCGCGGCCCCAGGCAGCCTGGGACCTGATTCCATCGCCTTAGGAACCGGCTCTGCTCCCCGCGGCCTTTCTGTTCCTCCCGGTTTGGACAGGTGCGGCCCACGCACCTGCGGGATGTGGTGCTGAGGCGTGGGACGGGCGGATCGCGGGGCCTTGTTTCGTCTCAGACACCCTGGGGCCTCACAGAGTCGCCCCATGACTCAACCTGAAGTCCTGGGGACCCCGGGGCAGTGGGAGATGCTGGTGACGAAAGGGACAAATCACAGATTTCGAAGAGGGCTGCAGGTTAGTCCTACATTGTCACCTGTTGCTTAATAACTAAAAAAAAATGAACGACCCTACAACCCACTGGGTAAGCCATGTCCGATCGCACAGAGACTCGAAGCCTGGAAACATCTTTGAAAGAGCCGACTGCCACCTTGCTGGGGACACCAGGGATGACCAGAGCAGAGCCTGCGAAGCGGCCACCCCGTCCCCGTCTCTCTGTTTCCCAGCTTTATTGTGTATAACGGACCATAAAAGTCGTGTCTCTCCGACGCTCCCCACTGGGGGCTTTGACGTGTGTGCGGTGAACTGCTCGCCACGCTCGGGCCCGGGACACACCCACCGGCCCGCTGGGCCCCGCCCGCTTTCATCCTGTCTCTGTCTGCGTGCTGCGGCCCCCGCGCCTCCTAGGAGCTGCAGGCCTGGCCGGGCACCCCGTCCCTCAGCCGGAGGTGTCATGATAGCTCCAGGAGGATCCATGGCATCGGAAGCCCCCTGCTTTGAAGCCCATCCCTGCTGACACACCCTGTGAGCATGGTGGGCGAGGGCACCCAAGTGGGCCAGGATCTGCGGTTCCAGGGCAGTTCACCTGAGCATGAGGCTCCTGGCGGGTCAGAGAGACGCTTCTGCGCTCTGTCCCGGGTTTCGGTGTGGGGAATGCGGGGACCATGGCACAGGTGTCCTCTTGGACGCCTAATGTCAGTTTCCCCTTGAAGTGCGGTGCTGTCCCCACAGGCAGAGCGGGAGGGGGAGGCCTGGGGCGTGGTCAGGATGGTGGGAGCCCCTCATCGAACCCGGGAGGGATGGTCACTCTCTCCGCTCTGCCAAGTCAGCTTTGGCTGGTGTGACTCCCATGCCACATGGGGCACCAGCTCAAGGGGCAGGGCAATGGGGTTCGTCGGGTACGTAGCCTGACCATCAGCACAATGGAGACGGAGAACATTCAGCCACCTGTCCCCTGCCAAGGTCACCTGGGGCACGGTAGCCTCTCCCAGACCAGCCTGGACAGCGCCGAGCTGCTCTGTTTGGGCCTGAGTGCGTATGGTGGCGGGTGGCATGCCCTGTGGCATGTGGGTCTGTGGGCTCTGTGCAGAAGGTGGCAGATCCCGGCCAGGGGTCTCTGCAGTGTCTGTCATCTGACTTGTGGCGGTTTGCCCCTCCTGAGGGTGGGCGTTTGGGGACTTCCCTGTAGACTGTACTTCACTGGGGGAGGCTGAGGTGTGGACCAGAGGCCCAGGCAGGGAGGAGCTGACCAGTCACGAAGGCAGAGGGGTCAGACCTGCACCCCCTGAATCCACCCAGGGTCCTGGGGCACCACAGCACAGCCCCAAAGTGGGCACCCGGCCAGTTCCCGGTCTCCTGCAAAGATACGGGGGGACGACCGGGACACAGGACGGGTGGATTTGCGGGTGGGCAAAGGTCCCTGATGCATTTCTAACCCCGGTGATGGCCCTTAGGCACCCCCGCAGGGAGCCCGGCTGGCATACCCGTGCCCCGAGTGGACGAGGCCCGTGCGGCTCCGTGTGGGCCCCCTCTTCTGCCACGGATCCAGGGCAGGAGGACCGACGCCGCCAGGCAAGGTCAGCCCCAGCGCCTGGGGCCCCCATCCCACTGCCCTGTTGCAGAGAAAATGTCGGCGAGTCTCAGTGACCACTGCCAGCTCGGCGGCCCGTCTGCCCCTCCCGCGGCACGTGGTCGCGTTGGAAGGAGGGGGTTAAGCTCGCCTGTGATTATCTATCCATTTGGCTAATTAGATTTTAATAAACTGCTTCACACTGCAGCTCGCAGGGCTGCAAGGGGTACTTAAATGGGCGACACCAGGCTGGCGCCGGAGACCGACCCGGGAGCTGGGCAGGGCCTCTCCTGTACCCCGCTGCTGCCCTGTCTCCCGCCCCCCTGGGCCGGTGCCCTAGTCATGCCCTGCCTTCCTTCATGGGCCGCCGCTGCACACTGGCTCTGGGGCTGTGGTGAGGGGCCACCTGGACTCTGCCCTCTTGGCTTACAGTTTACTGGCAGAGAGAGTCCCTGGTGACAAGGCCACAGTCCCTACTGGGGGCCCCTGCAGTGGGGGCCAGGAGTGACCATCCCCGACACCGTCTGCCCCCTCCCTTGGAAGGCGGGATGGGCTTCTGCTCCTTCCCCGCCTCGGGGGAGCCCTTCCAAGTCTACTTCTCTCTTCAGAAGGACGGGGGTGCGGGTGCGGGTGCGTGGCAGAGGCGGCCTTTCGTGGCCTCCGTTTTGCTCCGGTCGACTGCCCAGGTGTTGTGTGATGTTCTGGTTGGCATGCAGCTCAGACGCCGTCCTCTGTGCCGTGTGACTGGGGGCAGAGGATGCCGCCTTTCGGAGCCGTGGGGTCCTTGTCTGTGGGGGCGGGGGCTCACGCGACCTGGCGCGGAGGGCTGTGTCCAGGAGCCGGAATGCAGCAGAGGCTCAATCATAAGATGTCCCCAGAACCCGCCTCAGGCCCTCCCTCCCCCGGAGTGAGAACCCAAGCACGGCGGGGCGCGCGGGCAGCGGCAGCTCTGCGGGCCAGGCTGGGGCGTCAGTGAGGGCGCTCTGACAAGGGCCCAGGCCCGTCCCCACTTTCCCTGCTCTTGTTGGGGGTGACAGCCCCTTTGGTCTCAGCAGCCCCCATCAGGTGTTGTCACCTCTCTGACACAAGAGAGCACAAACCCTCCTGTGCGTTTGCTCTGGGCACAGCCGAGGTGCCCTGGCCTTGCCCAGAGGACCTTTCGATTAGAACTAAAAGCCAAGTGAGAACAAACAAGCAAGTGCGTTCAGAGACAGCACTAGTCCCAGCTTCAGAGCCGAGGTTCCGGGTGCCAGGAGCCTGGGGCTGCTGGGAAGGATAGGCCTTCGCTCCGCACGGCAGGCGGGGCGACAAGCAGCGGCCGGGCCCGAGGGGCCCTCTGCACAGGACCCATTTCATTCCGTCCCCAGCGTGACCCCTGAGGGAGGCTCAGAGAGATTCAGACACTTGCTCAGGACGATGGAGCATCAGAGTGTCGCTGACGGATAACTGCAGCATCTCCCTGAACAACGGGTCTGCGTCCGCAAACCCCTGTCCAGTGACCCCTCCCAGTGGGAGCTCCACCCTGCCCATTCACCAGGCTTCCTCCTTGGCCCAGGCCCACGGCGGGCAGGGCGCAGGGCATGGCCAGGCCGGCAGGCTGGCGGGGGAGGGTGCTGGGAGCAACTTCGGCCTTCGAGGCTCAGGATCCCGCAGCCTTCCATGGGACCCCCTCACCCGAGGGGCCTGGACAGACGTGGGGGCTTCCCACTGTCACCACACACTGAGCGTGGCTCCTGCCAGCAGACAGTCAGTGACCCAGAGGCCCTTGGGGACCACACTCAGGAGCTGGGAGTACCACAGGGACTTGGGAAGGGCTGATCTCGCCGGACTTGCGTGGGCTGGCG
>PVJD01016826.1:0-19609 GCA_004026545.1 Mormoops blainvillei
GGTCCAGACAAAGACCAAGGCCTCCTTACTCTCAAGTATCTTATTCCCCTTCCCTTTCTTTTTAGTATTAAAGATTAAAGGAAAACAGTTGCAATTTATCTGTTGATATAGGCAGTATGTTTTATAGAAGCTATTTTTATAAAAATGTACAGTTATGCTTTAATTTATTCAAAACAGAAATAAATTATATGTATATGTCATTTGAAAATGAAAGCACAAGCAGATACATACTGCTTTGTGAACATGTCATTTAAGTATAAACACATAAAATGATAAAAACTTCTGAAGGAATCCCTAAAGAACTTTTCTTGCCTTCATGCCTACAGAAGAGATTAAAACTCATCTTCTCTAAATTTATTCTAGGGATTATCAAACCCATTTATACTTTTTTGGGAGTGTCAAAGAATCAACAATCCACTTTTTTTCCATTTTAACACATATGCTGTATTTCTTCCCTCTAAGGTACTGAAGTAAATATAGCAAGGTTTTATTCTTTTTTTAGTCAAAACATAAAACTAAGTTTTAAAAATCCAAACCTATAACAAAAAGGTGTTCAAGGGAAGAAGGGTCGCTTTGTGGCCCAACTCGGGGGACCCCAGCCCTACGGCCGAGGACCTTGAAAGGCTCCTGCTCTTTTGCCAGAAGCATGTCAATTTCCGACACGCGAACCTAGGACACTAAGCTGAACGCTCTTCCACGCTCTGATGAAAGAAATTTTGTACTGGATTATACGTCACATTACATCAATTTTCAGTGTTCTGGGACTCGAGCAGCCTCCTCACTGAACATTATTCTTCTTCTGTTAACAGAATCTTGTTTAAACAAAAAAGAACGCAACACCCTGCGCGTAGAAGCGATCGCCGAACTTTACTCTGGCATACAGCTGAGCACACAAGCCGGACTCGAAGGGCTGCTGAATAGCGCATACAACTTGATATAGTTAAGAGGGGAAATGAAATAATCCTAAACTCACGTCCACATAATAAACCAAACATGAATACACCTTGACTGATGGATACACACACAGGCACGGACAGATACACATGCAAGTAATAGTCCCCCCCACCCCCCAAAAAGTAGTCACCACTGACTTAGTGCGAATCAGAGCCCTGGGTCCATGCTTGGCAGCCCGGAGCTGGGGCACCCAGAGCTGGGGTACCCAGAGCAGAGAGCAGGGAGCAGGGCCGCCTGGTTGCAGTTCCCGAGGTCGAGGTCCCGTAGCAGCTCAGGCTCCCCGACACCGCTCCTTCCAGCCGCAGCCCCCGAGGCTGATCCTGGTCTTTGCTCCCGCCTCCCTCAGCCCCATGCAGGCAAGCCCAGTGCCCCGCCCGCCCTACTGCCTGGCCACACCAGCAACAGCAAGGACGGCAGGGACAGAGAAGGACATGGGACAGGGCGTTCTTCCCTGCTGTTCTGTTCAGTCCTCAAGGGCTCCTAACCCTCTTTCCCTCTCCGCCCAACACTCTCCAGCCTTCCCTAACCCTAGCCCTAACCCTTCTCCCCGCCCCAAGTTGCCAGGAGTCCTAGCCCTGCCCACTGGCCTCAGGACCAGGAAGTAGAGCCTTGCGATCTGCATTTTTGAGATTCCTCAGCTGAGTCTTCTGCTCTCTGAAGTCCTTCTTTCCCTCTTTCTCCTCCTCAAGGTGTGAGAACAAGAACTTGAAGCTGGGGTGGGCTGCTTCTCCGGTGCCCTCTCTGCTAACCTGCAGCCAGTGACATGTCTTCCTGACCACCAACACATCCCCCACGCCCCGCTCCCTGGGGAAATTTTCCCCCCACCCATGACTTCATCACTTGTCTGTGCTTTAAGCACCCAGAGCACATTCACAGGGTGTCTCTTTAGAGTCAGGAAAGCCGGCCCCCGAGGCACCTCCTCCAAAGGCCCACAGTTGGTCAGCGGGGAGAACTCCAGGAACCCAGGGGTTCTAAGTCCAAACATAGGTTTCTTCCCGCCACCCTGACAGAGCTGCCTCCCTTCCCACTGGTGGGCATTTGGTGACCTCACCTAGTAACAATATTTACATGGATAAGTGTATTCCAAGTCCGAAATGACTTACAAATTTTAAAAACATACTTATTCCTAAATCGAGGTTAATCCACACTTCAAGAAAGAGCTGTAGCCTCCCTAAGCCTCAAGTGACAAAACGACAATGAGGTTAAGGACGTCCCTTAAGTCTATTAGGTAAGGTTTTCAACTCAACCGTGACAAGCTCTATAGTCAGCGCCACCAATACAACTAACAATTTCTCATTGTTCTCAAGGGTCCATTCAGAGTCCCAGTGTTCTTTCCATAGGCAGGGGTCCCCAGTAGAGAGTACGTTGTCCTCCATCAGCTCACGCTGGAGAAGGAGCCAACACCTGCATGCACAGGTCCAGCATCTGCCCCCTTGTCTGAACAGCCCCATGGCCTCCCGCGGCTCACGCCCTGCAGCCACACCCAGACCGGCCTGTGTGCCGCCAATCCCCACCACGCAGCCTTCACGTGGCTGCCCTGGGCAATCCCCTAAAATACTGAGTGCTTTAATGATGCTTTAATGACGCTATGCCTGTGCTCCTGCCCGAAAAAGCCAAAGGGATTCAAATGCGGCACTTTATGCAGCTTGTCCTCCACCCCAGCACCTTTGTGCAGCACCTTCATCACAGCCCCTGAACAGCCAGCCATGCCCACAACGGTTTCCGCTGCTAGAACGCGAACGCCTTGAGGCCGACCGTGCGCTGAATTCATGGTAACGGCTACGTCTCTTGGCGCTGCGCCTGGCGCCTCACTGCAATGGGCTGCTAAGTGACTATCACCATCTAAGAGAAATTATAGAATGTACTCAATTAAAGAAAAACCTAAACACCTAAAGACAACACCTAAGCATTCTAAACTGCCCAAAGTAGTGCCATTACACAGAGATAAGTATCTGTATAACGATGAAATTAATATAGTGAAAAAATATTTCTAGTCTACAGTATCTAGAACGAATCGAAGCCCAGTTCCCGTGTGGTAAGCTACCGAAAGACATTCCGGGACGCGGTCGGGAGCAGAAAACTGTCGCGCGCACCGCCAGCTCAGCTCTTGCTCCTTTCTAGCATCTCCGTTTGCGCGTGAGCTGTAAGTGCTTCAGCGCTGCCAAGTATCCAAATGCCTACTAGATGCACAACACACTTTCCCGGGAACTGAGAGGAACATTAAAGAGATTCTAGCCAATATCTGTGCCCTTGAAGATAAAATCTGAGATGAGTTTCAGGTACATAAAACAACAAGAGAATACAGCAGGCACTCAAACGGCACAAAGTCTATGAACTGCAAGGAATCTGAGAGGGCAGATGAGCAATGACTTTATCAGGGCAGGTTTATTAAAGTGGGATGGGGGGGGGGTTGTCTCATGATATAATTCCAACTTAGGCGGGACTTATGGTGAGTAGCCAGCAAAGAAGATAGCTAGCGATAAAAAAGCTGGACTCCGACTTGGACCCAACATGACAAGAGAAGCCGCATCACTAATACCGATGGTGCAGAATATAAATGGCAATGACAACCAGGAGATAATATTTACAGAGGGCCCACGCACTACATGCAGGAGTGGGCAAAAGTAGGGTTACGGTTGGGAGGACATGAGTTTATTCGTGTATTATCATTGGTTAATTATTGTATTATTCATTGTATTACAACTGTAACCCTACTTCTGCCTGCCCTGCGCCCAGTGGTCCGGCTCTCAGAGAGCCACGAACACCAGGAAGGACTTTCCACAGAGCTTCCCACCCAGAGGGCCTGCACTCCAAGAATGGGACAGTCCGGTAATCAAGAGGGTGGATGCACTGACACGCACGAGGAAAGTCCTTGGACGTAATTTAAAAATCAAGGACAAAGGTTTATTTAAAGTGAATACATAAAATTAGAAAATGTGTATCGCCACCCCCTAACAGGTTATAATTGGGTATCTAAGCAAAGAAATATATAAACTTTCATATTTTTAGAATATTTACGTACATACATAAATATTATGTAGAAAATACCTAATAAAATAATTACGCAATATATGTGTTTGTAAAGAACTACATTCAAATAAAATATATTTGCCAATGATACTTCAGACAAGGGTTTGATCTCCAAAACATATAAAGAACTCACACGACTCCACTCTAGGAAGACAAACAATCCAATTAAAAAATGGGCAAAGGACCTGAACAGACACTTCTCCAAGGAGGACATACACAGGGGGTCCAGAGACACATGAAAGGATGCTCAGCATCACCAGCCACCAGAGATGCAAATTATAACCACAATGAGACACCACTTCACACCAGTCAGAATGGCCATCACAAACAAATCAACAAACAAGTGCTGGCAAGAATGTGGAGAAAAGGGAACCCTAGTGCACTGTTGGTGGGGATGCAGACTGGTGCAGCCACTGTGGAAAAGTTTGCAATTTCCTCAAAAAACTAAAAGTGGAACTGCCTTTTGACCCAGCAATTCCGCTGCTGGGATTCTACCCTAAGAATTCTAAAACACCAGTTCAAAAGAACCTATGCACCCCAATGTTCATAGCAGCACAATTTACAATAGCCGAGAATTGGAAGCAACCTAAGTGCCCAACAGTAAACGAGTGGATCAAAAAACTGTGGTACATTTACACAATGGAAAACTACACAGCAGAAAAGAAGAAGGAGCCACTACCCTTCGCAACAGCATGGGTGGAACTGGAGAGTATTATGCTGAGTGAAATAAGCCAGGCAGTGAAAGACAGATACCATATGATCTCACCTATAAGTGGAACCTAATCAACAAAATAAACAAGCAAGCAAAGTATAACCAGCAACATTGAAATAATAAACAAACTGACAGTAACCAGGGGGGAGGAGGGAGGGTGAGGACAGGGGAAAGGGAGGGGAAGGGTCATCAAGGAACATGCATAAAGGACCCATGACAAAGCCAAATGGGGAAAGTGGTGGTGGGGAAAATGTTGACAAAAACAAAGTGGTCGGGGGGGAGGCTGGGAGGAGTGTGGGAAATTAAGAAGCCAAAGAGCTGGTGTGTGCAGCCCATGGACATGGACTAAGAGGTGTGGGGATGATGAAATGGGGTGCAGGGAGGAGGGGATATAGGGGGAGAAAATGGGACAACTGTAATAGCACAATCAATAAAATATACCAAAAAATAAAATAAAAACTTTAAAAATAAATAAATACAACAAAATAAAAGAACATTCTAACTTTCTTTAAAATCTTATCCTCACATAACGTGAGCACAAGTATTTCTAAATCAAACAGTAACCCACAACAGTAATTTTCATAAAGTAACTTTCTCCCTATTAACAGCAATGCATTTCAGGATTTTGAGAACAAATAGTTGGATAAAAGACACACCCCAAATAACATGCCAGCTCAGTAAACTTGTCTGAGCGAGCACAGTGAAACTGCAAAACTTGAGTGAACCGCACGAGGCCATGCAGAAGCTGCATGCCTTCACTGGAGGAAAAAGAGACCCATGCACGCACCATATACACTCAGGCCCATCGTATTCAGCATGAGACTTTAAGCTCATCAATGGATAAAGCAGTCCAATTTTAAGACGGTGGATTCTCCCCATATTGCAAACTGCCTGGGATCTCACAACGTCTTACTTAGCCTTTAAATGATTATGAAAACTGTGATACTGTTTTTACTATTTTACTCTATTTTTATATCATGTCAAACCAACTAACACCATGAAAAACAACCTAGTATTTTAAAGTTTTGAAAAAGAGTTCTGCAAAGACAAAATGGAGACCGACGGGTTAGCCATAAGGATAGAAAAGTCAGTGATTCCCCACACGAGCAGAAGCCAGCAAAGGAGTGCTCTTCATACGAGAGTGATCAGGTCAGGGAACACAGGAGAGCGTCTACACATTCACATATATTTTTGACAGTCGCCTTAGACTGCAGATCTGAACCTGCCACTTGACAGGTGTGCCGAGACCTCAGCTTCACTCCCCAACCCCACCCAGTGAACCCACTAATGATGCTGGGCCAGTCGCCAGACTACTTTGTCTCTTCCCCTGTGAAGCTGCAGGAGGTAACCTTTAAGTTCTAGATTTTTATGGTTTCCATGGAGATCAAAGATGAGAAAAGAATGAGAAATAAGGTCTTAAAACATGTAAAACTTAGTGGAAAACAGTAGCACTGTGCCCGTTACATAAGTACTTTATGATCAGTATGAAAACACGGGAAAAAATGCTGAGGTCTGACACTTCCGCGCTGAGAGACGGCATTCCAAAAGCAGTGATTACTGCCAGGGATCAACAGGAAACGCAGCGCAGGGCAGTGGCACTCGGGCAAATCCGAGCTGGCACACAAACAGGAATAAAGCCTCCCTCTTCTTAACGGTAACAACCTGCTCCGTTTAAAAATCTGTCGAGATGAACGGTTTTCAAAAGTCAGTGGTGAAGTGATTCACACCTGTGTTTCGGATCTGGTTGGTGCCACTGAAGATAAAAGTGCCTGCGTCCTCCATGAGGGCGACCGGCCACAGTGGGTCCTCTGCGCCTTGCCGGCAACTATGCTATTACGTTACCGTTTGCTGCTCTAAGGTAGCATTACGAAATGCCATCCAAGCGCTGAGGATGTGTAGTGATGATGCTGAAAACACACCTGACAACTGGTTACTTTGGCAACAAAGTCAAACATGAGGAAATGTGCCAAACATAAAATATGTGGACTGTTGATTTATGCAAAAATAAGAGATAATGCTGACAAAATAAACAGTATGTTAAAGCAAAAATAACAGTTACAATAGTTGTAGATTTGTGTGCTCTGAAAATTATTCTACCTTTTAAGTTTATTCCTATTCAGTGATTCTTGAGTTATGAAAGGTCATTCACGCAGAATTGATCTTTCCTATAGAATGAGCCTAGCTTTTATGGAGTTAAACATCCACAAAATGGTCTTGACCTAGAAACAGATGTAATTTTTACTAACTCGGATGACTAGTAATCATTAAAACGGTAACTAAAGAAAACTAGCAAACGCTCCCCTGGAAGAGTCATGTTCTATGGTTTGGGTAAAGGACAACCTGATGGTGACAGACGCACAGGCAACACAGGAGTTCAGGACTAAGCACATAAATAATAAAGTCGAAAACTACTCCACCTAGACACACACACAGACACACAGAGGGGCTTGTAGCCCATAAGATAACCTATCCCATTAACATAAACTTTGGCCCCTCCCCTCAGTGGCTTCCATGGCACTGGGAAGAGCTCCCCGTTGCTCAAGGAGATCCGGTCTGTGCCCCTCTCACAGTGGTGCTGCCTCTGCCCCCTGCAACACACGCTGTCCGCTGCACCCACACCGTGCTCTTCCTCTGCACAGCCTGAATCTTCTCTTCTGCTGGGTCTCAGCTGGAAGGCTACCCCCCCAAAAGCCTTCTTGACCCTACTTAAAGGGGTATTTCCTGTTTTTTCGATCTCTGCCACTTGCTTCTTTGCTCCACTGCACTTCCTGCAATGTGCAATTTATTTTTATTTATCTGCCCCCACCCCAGGTGGACGTTTCCAGGAGGCACGATGTTTCCAGGAGGTACAGCTGTCCCTGTTCTCCACGTTGTCCACCAACAAAGAGCACCTGGCACAGTGGGCATTCAACGACTGGTGGGTGTGAATGAAGCTAAAGTAATTTTACATATTTTATTTATTCCTTACCATAACCAGGTGAAGCACTTATTACCACCGTTTTAAAGATGAGGCAACAACAAGTCAGAAATATTAAGAGATCTGTATCTTTCAGTGTGGCAACAGGACAGACATGCAGGTCAGTACTGAGATGCCTGGTTGTCTCCCGCCCGTCGCAGTTCCCAACACCTAGGCTCAACCCTCTGCCCCATCCAGCTTCCCTCTCCTTCTGCCCCTTGCAAGTCACGTGCCTTTCCCAGGACATGGGTTTCCAGGCTCTTCCAAGCTGTGGATGATAAAAGCAGTGCTTCTAAATGTGGCGATTTTGCCTCCCAAGGAACATTTGACAATATCTGGAGACATCTGGGTTGTCACAACTGGGGAGGAGCTACTAGCTTCTAACAGATGGAGGCCAAGGATGCCGCTACACATCCTCTTACAGGACAGCTCCCCCCCTACCCGAAGAAAGAATTATTCAACCCCAGGTGTCCTGGCACTGAGGTTGCGGAGCCTGGACAGTAGAGAACCAGCTGAGAGCAGAGGTGCCTGTGCCGTGGACCACAGGAGCCAGGCAGGTGGCAGCAATGAATCAAACAGGACCCGTGGAAGGGGATGAACCATAATTTTTGCCACCTCTCTTTTCCATATTCAGGTTACGTTTTGCTTGGTGTTCGTTTTTTAAATGGCATCTTAAATGACGGTCTTTCACCACCAGCAAGCTTTGTCTGCACATTTAACTTGCACATCCTTCATCCCGCAAAAGAAAGCGCCCTTGCCATTATTTCTTGCGCCCTCTCCCGCTACCCTTTGTCTTTCCGCCTGTGATAAGGGACGTGGGTGCAAGAAGCATCACTCTTCTCCCGACTCTAATTAAAATAACAGCCACAGATGATAAATGGCAACTCGGAGCCTGTTTTGAGACTACGACAGAGGTCAGGAGAAACTTCCGCAAACTGGACTTATTTAAAAGCGGGGAAAGATTTACTCAGTTTCGGGGGTTACCGCAGTAGGAAGGTCAGCTCAGGGATGCCAGACAGTCTGCTTCTAAGGAGAGGCAGGATGTCAACTTTAAAACGACCGATGTTCCCCCATCCTACCCCACCCCCAGATTCTGATGTCGCTGGCCAACTACCCGGATGTTTCAAGTTTCCAGTTGACACTAGTATGCGGCTAAGACTGAGAACCACCAGTCTGGTCCAGGTCTCCCGTTTTCACATGTGTGCAAACTAAGGCTCAGAGAAGCTAAATGCTTTTCTCAGGCACCTGACTATTTTGAAACAGGTACAGAGTCAGGACACAGTTCTTCTAAAGCAATGTTTGCAAAGTATGGGTCATAACAGCGGATCATGAAATCAGCTTAATGGCTTATACACAGCATTGTTTTTTAAGATTTTATTTATTTATTTTTAGACAGAGGGGAAGGGAGGGAGAGATACATCAATGTACGGTTGCCTCTCGAGCAACCCCTACTGGGGGGCTGGTCCACAACCCAGGCCTGTGCTCTGGCTAGGAATCAAACAGGCGACCCTTTGGTTCGCAGGCCGGCGCTCAATCCACTGAGCCACACCAGCCAGGGTGCATTTTTTTAAAAGAGCAGATAGAAAAATCAGAGGGCAGTGCACATTATGGAGGTTAGTATTCTCACATGACACTGTTGTTACAATTAAATATACGCACACATGTGGTGAGTCTCCGCCCACCTCTGCAAATGCGCTCTGTGCCCTTCTCTGCTCTGTTCCCAGCCCTGGAGGCTGACCCTACAGATCACACTGCCGGGCACTTTGTAAGGCTCTCCAGCTGGTCAGCCAGGGAGAGGCTCCAGCAGATCACCGGACTGCAGGACAGTGTTTGGGGCCACTCCTCTCAGGGGTCCTGCTCCCAGGCACACCTCTGGGGTTCGGCTCCTGACAATGCTCCCCTTCCCCTGCAGGCCGGCTCTGCACAGTGCCTGGGTGCTTCAGGATCCCCTGTGGGTTCCTTAGGCCTGCTCGCACTTCTGAAGAACAGTCCTTTTATTAAATGTTTCCTGCCAGGACTCTAACATACAGAAATAGACAAACAAATGCCTGCGTGTGCTGGGCTGCATTTCAGGAGTGCAAGCAGATTTTAATGTAAACTGTCCTGTTCACTGTGGGTTGTGGTCAAAGACGTTTGAGAAACATGGTCATGGTCCCTCTGACTACACCACGGCCTCCCCTGGATGATACAAAATAATAATAATAATAATAATAATAATAATTTCAAGAACTCTTCTTTACAACTGTTAGCATTAAATAAATCTAAGTCATGTCCCCAAATAAGAGAAACAGATGTTTATTACAACAGATTTTTAAACAATGTTTAACATTCCCCACAGCAGAAAGGGCCCCTTGGCAGCTAGTGAGCTCCTCACCAGTGCTTGGCACACAGGAAGGATGAGAGGCTCACTTAGGGACTCCTCATCAGTTTCTAAGACTTAAAATTTGTGCTTGTATCAAGGAGTATCAAGTTTTAAAACTTCTTCCTGAACATCTTATTGAACATAACTGAAGCCATTTCTGTCATAGCAAAGTCCCATACTAAAGACCATACAGTAGGCCCAGCTGTCACTCATTCGGGGAAAGGGAAGATGACAGGAAATGAAGCAGCTTTTGAAATGTCTACTCTGCTCCTCCTTGCAGGATCCGAGGGTAAATGGCTAGAGAAAGAACCAAACATCCCAGGTCCCACCATTCTCCAGAACCATCCCCCACGCTGTCCTGTGGCCTTATGTAGATGGTTAACAAGGACAGAAAGTCTCCGGACCTCGGTCTGGTCATCTAACCTCAGTACACCCAAGAACGTGGGACAGTTCCTTCACTGTGCCGCCTTCTGACAGCCAAACGGGTGAGTCCAGTAAAGTGCCACACTGTTTTATTAATAAAAACTGTATTTAAGTATGGGCATCACTAAATCCAAATTTAAACCACCCAGTATAAAAAAAGAGTCAAAGGAAATGCAACTACAAGAAAATGGGCACAAATGAAAATGGCAATGGTTATTACGCTCTGACTTGTTATTCTAACTTTCTGCACAAAGCGACACCATTCCATGCTTGACTATAAAGTTGTTAATGCTCACACTGGCCAGTCAAGAAAAATGCCACTTCATCCTGTCACCAGAATGCACGTATTATGCACGTGCCTTTATAACAGCAACTAAAACGTGTTCAATGCTTCAGACACAAAGTGCCTTTCCACACTTTACCCACCCTACAGCTCTGCTCCTCAGGACATGCCCATGAAGTAGGGAGGTGACAATCCCCTGTCACAGGGAAGGAAAGGTCTGCAAGGCAAATAACCTGAAACTTAAACCAAACTTCACCACTGCGAACGAAACCTGGAGTGTCTCATCCACTATACCATGCTGCCTCCCCAAGGTGAACTTACCTAACCGGCACACCAGGAAGGTTCTGCAAGCTTGCTACTAGAAAAGGAGGAACGTACACTACTAAAATTCTGAATTTTTCTACACTTGACTCTACAATAGGAAAAACAAGTGCCCCAATACCAACAGCAATCTTTCTGAGCCCATCAATTAACACACACACGCAGTGGTGACTCTGGGTGTTTGTAACTGCCTGGCTTCGAACATGGTGGCTGATCTCCGGAGAAGTTAATTTGCTGTGTTCTATTTCTCGGCCTATACTGAACTCCAAATTCTTTTGGGTCACTAAGGGAATTTGAAAGACTATTAACAGATAAATCAACAATAGTTAAATAATTCAGTACTCAAAGCCCAATAACGGCATTACATAAGAATAGCTGTGTTAGAGCATTTTACTCCCATTTTCTACTGACGTAGAAAAATTAGGCCTATTATCCAAACTGCTATAACTTGCCTTATCGGATTGCCTATCAGAAAACAAAGGAAACCTGACGCCGGTCCACAACCTGAGAATGTTTCAACTTTATTTTGTTCAGCATCTCCTTCCGTATCATCATTTTGGTGCAGGGCAGCGGGAGGAGAAGGGAGACCTCCACACCAAACGTTCCCGTCAGCAGGGGGGAATCAAGGTTCCGGCGCCCTAAATAGCCTGGAAAGTGACTTGCCGAGGGGAATCACAAATAAAGTGCCACCGGCGGTGTTTGCGGCCAAGAAGAAAAAAGGACGCTAAAAATTAATTGTAAGTTTAGCAACTTTCTAGGACAGGGAAGGTGCTTTGGCTTTGGGCTCTACGCACCGTTTCCAACCCCAAGCAAAGCACCCTCCCGGGCCGGGGGCAGAGATAACGGCTAGGCGGCCGGTGCGCGCCAATCAGCAGCGCCCAAGTCTCGTTAGCGCAGACCTGCCCGTTCGCGGCCAGGCCGGGCAGCTGTTGATCTCGGGGCCATTTTTTAAAAAGCCGAGACCGAGAGCGGTGGAAAGGGAGCGAGGCGGCCTGAGCCAGGGGGAAGCCGAGGAAAGGGGAGGAGGACATGAGGAGGTCCCAGGAAAAGTCGGAGCGGGCTGCAAACTGGCGGGGACCGGGGGCGGGGCTGGGCGGCAGGGAAGCGGGAGCGGAGCGGAGGACGGGGGCCCGCGGCTCAAAGTTCCGCGTCCGGCGGCGCCCGCGCGCTGGGGCTGCTCACCTAGCAGGAGCGTGGTCCAGGTCCGGCCGCGCCCCGCGCGCCGCAGGCCCAGCGCCCCGCGCAGCCCGGCCGCCAGGCGCCCCCCGAGGCCGCCCCCGGAGGGCGGCGAGGCGGACTCGGCGCGGGGCCCCTTTCTGCCCGCGGCGCCCTTGCGCCCCGGGGACGGGGGCGCGCGCTCGGGCCCGGGGTCCCCGGCGCCCGGCGCCCCCCTCAGCGGCGACGGCGAGGCGCGGGGCGGCTTGGGGGCCGCGTCGCGGTGCTTGTTCCGCGCCTGCAGGACCATCTTGGCATAGTCGCGCCCGCTGGCTGCGCGCGCCCGGACGGCGGCCGGGGCGCCGCTCACTCTCGGCAGAGGGCGGGTCGGTCCCTCCCCGCGGGCCGGGAGGCGGGGAAAGCTGCAAGGCCGGGCGGTGGCTGCCTGCCTGGCGCTGCGGCCGGGAGGCGGCGCGGGACCCGCGCGCCGGCCGCCGTTGCTCCGGTTGTCACGGCGACCGCGGAACGCCGGGGGGCGGGGGTGGGGACACCCTGCGAGCGGCCCCGCCCCCGCCGCTCCTCCGCGCCGGACGCGCGCCCCGGCCGGCCAGCGCGCACGCGCGGACTTCCGGCGCGGGCGGGAGCCAACCCAGTGGCCGCCCTGCGACCCCTGTCCAGCTCGGGACCCGCGCGGAAGTCGGCGGGGGCGAGTGCACCGATCGCCTTCCGGGTACTGCCGCCCGTCTCTCCGGGAGTGGCGGGAAGGCAAGGCCCTTTCGCGACGGGGGCCGCTGGTCGAAGTTTTGACCCGATTAAGGCTGCGCGTGGAGCCCTGAGGAGCCCGCGTGGCCCAGGAGGCGCGGGGTGGCTGGACCCGGGAAGAGGCTCTCGGGAACGACCGTGCGGGGGCGCTGTGCGTGCGCTCTGCAGCCTCCTTGGCCCCGGCGGCTGGAAGGCGAGCCGATCAAGTCGAGCCCCGTCCCACGTTCACCCCACTACAATTCCTCCCCTACGTGGGGCCTTGCAACTTCGAAGGTTGAGGAGGGCAGCCCCCTGGGTACGCTCATGAGAAGGAAGGTGCAACCCCACTTACAAAGACAGCAAAATTCTCAGTTTCGCATGCTGTAACCTTGTGGCTTAAAAGAAAGCAGAACTTTACTTGTTAGTACAAAACTTACTCGAAAACGTATTTTCTTTCACAAAGCCTCGGAATGCACAAGCAAAAGAAGTCAGGAAGAGTGGGAAAACCAGGGCGGGTCCCATTTATCGCTCCTCCCCTCAGCCTCCACATTTTTTGGTCAAACCATTGCAACCTCCAGGATAATAACTGAGGAGTTAGAGCGCTCGCTCTGTCCGGTGGGCTTGTTCCCCCAAGTTGTCCATGAGCCCCAGTTTTGTAACTCAAGTCACCGCGTACTTATTTGATAACCTTCACTGTACCTCCACGGTCTTCACTGCCCATGGATCTGCACTCTTAAGTTTCTCTGCCCACAGGTTTCTTTATTAAGGCAGCTAAAAACTGGCATTCGCTAATTATGCCCTTTTAAGGGACAATGAATTCTTCTGTAAAGGGAATTTATTTTGCCCCGCTAACTAAATCTCTCATACCCTACATGTTGTGAATTTGGATTTTCAGATGTCTTTACTGGAGCAGGGAATAGCTATTTTTAGACATTTTAAAAAAAAGATCGAAAGTGATATTACAGAATGCTCGGAATCTAAAACAATGTGTCAGATGGATCCAGTGTTACCCTCTTGGATTAATTTTTAACTTATTACAGTTAGAGTAAAAGAAATCTATTTCAATGTCTATTAAAGGTAATACAATTTGTTGACTGGCTTTCTTTAAATGATTAGGAAAAACACGTGGAAAAGAGGTTTAACATTTGAAATATTGGATCATTTATCTGTCTCGTATCCATGGTAGGCATAGACTCAGGAGCTCCTCCCCTCAACTGGTACTATTGCACCAGGGAAAACACCTGTTGGATGAATAAATGAGTGATTGAGTGAATGAATGTAGGTGATAACACAATCAGATGATGATTCATAAGGCTGTGTTCTATAGAGCCCTTAAAAGTCTTGAATTTTTAGAGGGCAAAGACTCTTTCTTACTCGATCTCATATTGCCCCCCAGAGCCAACCCCAGAGCCTAGCTGTGGCGGCTTGTTGAATTGAAATGAAAGAGGAGCACCTGTGGCGAAGACACGCCCAGAGGGTTTTTCTTAGTTCCACCAGTGCTGTAGAGAATCCCAGAGAGCGGCAGTGTAGGTACTGCTTAAAAAAACACGGTAACTTTCGGCCCAGGTTCCAGCCTTGGTGCTGACACGTAACAACCCTGTGACCTTGGCCAAGTTAACTAGACTTTTTTGAGTCCAATTTCCTCACCGCCAAAATGAAAGTAACAAAAACATCTACATGGCAGGTTTGTAAAAATTAAATAAGACAATGAATTAAAGTCTCTAACAATTCCATGGACGTAAATTTTCAGTAAATGTTCAAAGCAGTGGGTGATGTACAAGGCCGGTCTTCAGCCCTCCCAGAGCCTAAGGCTGACAGTGCAGGATGGCGCCAGGCTGTGGGAGGCAGGGGGGCGGAGCACAGGAGCATGGACAGCTGTGTCACCTTTGGGCCAGTCCTGCTGGGCTGCAAACTTCTCAGCCATCTCAGCCGCTGGTCCTCCCCTGCAGTTCCCTGCTACCCACCCGTGCTTGACAAACGGTGCCCATTCGGGAGCCAGTAAGCCTGGATAAAATAGTAGGCAACTCCTCTTGCCCTCCTTCCCCCACCCAAGAAGGAGGGTGCTTTGCGCACAGGGAGGGTGGGGGGCAGAAGCTAGAACACTCACGGAAGGCTACGTGTCACGTTTCATTCTGCCTTTATAACTCTGAGAGCCACCAGGGCGTCAAGGCGGTTTGTTTATCTCTGTATCCTTAGGCCAGTGTCTGCCACACAGTGGCGGACGCGAGGAAAAAGGAGAAGGAACGGAGGGACGATTTTAAACACTGTGATGGGCACTGCGCACGGACGATCCTGAGAACTGCATTAAGGTTATAATGAATGCAGATCGAGCATTGCAGTTGCTGACCACCTTCAATGGGCTTTTCTTTCCAGGAGTTTCAGGTTCACCAGGAAGGTATTTCCTTGTATGACCCTGTAACAATACTGGGCCAAGGCAGAGAAGTTCCAAGGACGGGAACCCACCAGAGCAACCACTCATGTGGAAGCCCTGCTCTGGTCTGTTTTTCTCACTAAAAGCTCCACTTGGGGCATTTGAAATTCTTTTTAAAAAAACAAACCAAAAAAACACTTTTTTTTAATTGAAAAAAATTTTTTAGAAACTTGGGGGATAGAGAGAAAGGAGATTAAAAGGAGGAAATGAGCATAAAATAAAGAGGAAAAGCATAAGATAATAGAAGCAAACAAGTAAATACCCCAAAATTAGGCCTAGCAATATTAAGATACAGGGACCAAGGGAATATTGTTAAGTGGGCAAGGAAAAGTCAAATTAGGCCAAGAGAAGACTGCTGGGAACTAACTTCCTTCTCCTGTACATTGGCATCTGAAAGGCCCCATTTAAAACTCTCAGATTTCTCCCTTTTCTCCCACCCGCTCTGCTGCCCACGGAGCGGCGGCCGAAGGAGAACTGTGACGGTGGCATCGATTTCTCATTTCCTTGGACCACGTCACTCGCTCTCTTTAATGGAGAAGTGTCTCAGGGTCAAGTTCTAGGTTCTGGCCATCGTTTCCTTCAGCCAGCTGTTCACTGTTAAAAGGGGACCCTGCACACTCCCAGCTCGGTTCACAGTAACTGAAAATGGGTGCAACACAGCCTATCTGGGTAACACTCACTCCTCAGCGGACAGCCAACATTAACTTGTCACTGTGTTATAATATATCCATTTGGTCTCTGGGGAGGACAGATGTAAATTGCTACTTTATTGCTTTTCACATTTTATCTACTGTCTTCCTCCTAGCTGACCTTGTAATTTAAGCTGTTCATGCTCCAGTGGCTGTTCCTGAGAAACTCGGGAGTTCATTTTCCGTCCTGGTTCGAGTGTTTTGTCAAGAACCACTTGATTGCAGAAGGTCCTGTCTCTCTAAAATACAATTTCTGTTATTAAGGGCTTACTATGTCCTTAGGACCTTAGTAGGTATTAAAAAATTCATATGCTAAGTCCCCATCCCCAAAGGACTGACAGTTTAGTTGGAGAAACGGGCTATGCTGACACCAAATCCGGTTACACAGGGAAATAACCTGATTCAGAGGGTAAGCATGGAAAGTGGTCCAAAGAGAAGAGACCGCAGATGACGAGGAGGAGCTTTCAGGGACAGAGAGGAAACTCGGTCTCGGCCTTGTGAAAACGACAGATTTTGTTTGAACGAAAAAACAAAAACACACACATGAAAAAGGTGTTCCAAACAGAAACGGCGTATTTCAGAAACCCTGTGTGCCTGACACATAGTAGGGGCTAGTGTAATTATCTTAAATCCTTTCGGGAATGAGGAAGGGAAGAAGCAATGAATGTAAGTTTGAGTAGCAAACAGATGGGTTAAAAGTGAACACATGAATGAAGTGATGATTGGATCAGGAAAAGCCCAGAGCACCCCGGCATGGATCCTGGTTCACATGGGCCCACAAAGGCCCACGTATTCATCTAGACCTGAGCAGACTCTGCCCCGAAGGATGCCGGGCTCCCCCTACGCCCAGGTGGTCTTAGGAATCCTGGGAGCCAGTGAATCCCACCTCCGGCCTCTGACCTGAGCCAGGACTTGCACCCGGCCTGTCTTTGCTGCCACGTAGCCAGAAGTCTGGCCTCTCTCTCACCCGCCCCCAGACACAGATAAGGAGGGGACTGATTCGTGTAGACATCTGTGGTCAGCCACCCATCCCCATTCTCCAGGGTAAGCACATGGACGCACCACACAATGTATCCTCTCGCCACCCCCCCACCCTCATCATGTGCTCCCAGCAAATATTTTTTAAAAACATTAGTTCTCTTCATGGCAACCTTACGTGTTCTAAGTTTCTTTTATGACTAATTGGACAAACGCATGTATTTCGGTGAGATGAGGACTGAGGCCTTAACCAGGTCGGCCCTTAGGGTGGAGAGGGAACAGGAGAGGGACAAGTTAGAGGATGGGCAGCCCAGGGGAAGAGCGGGGGCGCAGAGAGCACGCTGATGTCTTCGTCCCTCGGGCATCTGGGTGTGAATTTTAGGGAAGCTTCCCTGAGCCTCGGGCACCGGCCCCCTGCCGAACCCGACCTGCCTCATCGCGGCTTTGTTCAATTAGAGGAGGCTCCTGGACAGTTTTCTTCACTGGGATCCTGTGGACGGTCTTATGTTAAAGGTGGTACTGTTGCTTCGGAGAATGAAAGTCAAGCAAAACTCACGAACCTTCTTAGAATGCCGATTATTGGCCGCTGCCCCAGAGAGTGAGGAGTTTGGAGTGAGTTCAAAGGTTGCCTGCATTCCTAGCCAGGGGGCTCCTGACCACGCTGCTCAAAGCCTGGCCTGCGTGGTGGTGGGAGCCGCGCTTCGAATGCAGCACTTCTGAGCGTTTGGGGGGTCACACGCCACAGCACAATAAGATTCTTTCTTTTGCTTCCTTTTTGCATTTTTGAAGACAGGTATATTCCAAATACCTCCATTGATGAATATTTAATACTCTATACATGCGTGAAGGAGACGCAAACAAATTTTGCCTGTAGAACAAAGGGAAAGGGCTATAGAGATACATTTTCACCAAGATTACGCTTCATCCTTCTTTTTGGAGTCATATTTTGGAGGAATAGCTGTTGAATGTCCGTAATAATTCTTCTTTAGTAGTTTCAGATGGATCTTGGAAACAGGTCTTGAAAATACTGCCAAGAAAATGAGGCAGGTGACAAGAGGCCATGTACTATTCATAAACCTTTTGTTAAGAGGTTACACAGATATATATGATATTGCATCTTTGGTGTCACTTGACCTTGTTCTTTTTTAAAGATTTTATTTGTTTATTTTTAGAGAGGGGGGAAGGAAGGGAAAAAGAAAGGGAGAGAAACATTAACCCGTTGCCTCTTGTACACACCCCGACTGGGGACCAAACCCTCAAGCCAGGCACGTGCCGTGGCCGGGAATCGAACCAGCGACTTTTGCTTTGCAGGCCAACAGGCAACCAATTGAGCCACACAGGTGAGGGCTGACCTTGTCTTGGAACCTGCAGCGGGGGTGGGGCGGGCAGATCGGAAACACCCACAGCTGCTCAGCGCCAACCCACAGCCCTTCCAGGTCTCACCCTGGAGCTCTGGCAATGTTAACATTCCCCGGGAGCCTCGAAGAAATGCCAAAGCCTAGAGCCCGCCCTGACCGACGACACATCAGCCAGGAACAGCATCTGCACCTTTTAGAAACTCCCCAGGTGAAATGCCCACAACTTCAGGGAAAGGAAAAGAAGAAAACTCTCTTTATTCTTATTCCCTGGTTAGAGGATAGGTTTTTTTTAACATGCACTCATTTCTTTTTATGCTGGCTCTGTCCAGTAAAAAGAAAAGCCAATGAGGGTACAAGGAATGCAGGATGTCAGAGCGATCAAAACGCAGAAATGGCTTTCCCACATCAGAGGCAGACCTTTGTCCTTGGCACCGATCTCTGTTTGAGTCCCTCCTTTGTAGTCTCTCCAACACTTAAATCAGGTCACAGACGCTAATTCCACCCCAGTGCACAGTAGGACACGGCATTGGCCGGACCTAGTTTGGAACTTCGAGCCGGAATGCCAGCTTTTGCTGCCTATACTCCCGCCCCTCCCCTCCACCTAGCCCAGCTTTGCTCCCGCTTGGAAAACCAGGGTGGGTGTCTCCCCTCCCCCTTCTGCACGGACTGGCCGGGAGCTCAAAAGTAATGGATATAGGAAGAAAGAAAGAAAAAGAAAAAAAGAATCAAAGTGAAGGTGCAAGTGTGAGGAGGCAGTGAAGGGAGTCATGAAATACTTCACAGAAAAACTCCTTGTGCCAAACCCCATTTTTCTGGAGCTACCCAAGCCCAAGACACATTTGTGGAGCCGGCCAAAGAAGAGGTTTAAGGAATCCTAAGTATCTTAAGAACAAAAGAAATCCAGGTGGAGGTACCTTACATAGTTACGTGCAGGCATGATTGAACACAGGAATGATGGATGCATGTATGTGTTCTTTATGCCCGAAGACAAAATGACAAAAGGTAAAACATCAAAGAAAAGGAAGAGCCTCTCACTAACAAACAGCTACCATAAAACTAGCCTTCACCAGGTCCTGGGCACTGTTCTGTCTTCATACACATTATTTAATCCTCACAACCTGCAAGGTGCAGGCTGGAAAACACAGGGGCCTAAGTACTCCGCTCGAGGTCAGACAACACGTTGGAGGGGACGCTGGGATATGAATCCCAATGTGGC
>PVJD01016827.1:0-19577 GCA_004026545.1 Mormoops blainvillei
CGAATGGACAGATTTCTCAGTGGGATATTGTTCAGTTTCCAGAATGGAGACAATAGAGATAATCCAGAGGATACTGATTTTCAGTTTCTAGAAAGGGCAGCCTTTTAAAGTGCATGCTGTCCCGTGTCTTTGAAGTGAGAGGATTGTGGAGTGCAGAGGATCCCAGATAGAGAATGTTCCCCACCATAGAGTGTTCAGGAATTTAGAATGGACAGGATGATGGCATGGTCCTAATTCGGGGACCCCGACATATCGAAATGACAGGACTCTCGAATGCAGAGCATCCTGGCCTTCAAGATTGAAACATGGGCTGTCTGGATTGTGAAACAGCAGATTGTAGGACGGACTCGATCCTTTCATTCGCGCTTCTGGAATGGAGACGATTCAACAGGGATGGTATACAGAATTGTGAAATTGAGAGGATGCCAACATGCAAGACATTCTGGAATTCTGGGGGCAGTTATGGGCAGGTTCTGAATAGAATGATGTTCATGAATTTTGAACGGCCGTGATCCCCAAAGGAAAAGAATTGGAACAAGGATAGCCCTCTGGGCTTCGGGCTTCTAGCATGGAGAGGGTTGTAATTGGATGACTGTTCAGAATTCTAGAATGGACAGAATTGAACCACGGACATATTTCTAGAACTCAGATATCTAGAATGGACTGGATTGTAAATGGGGTGTTAGTCAGGCATCCCCAATGGAGATGATTCCATGATAGACATATGCCCAGAATTCAGAATTCTAGAAATCTAGAAAGCTCTAGAATTCTGTGCTCTGTTTTTGACGAGGTTATAACTGGGATTGTTTTCAGTACTCTAGTTGCGGTAGATTGATAGAAAGGACAAGGTTCATGAAAGGACAGGATTCTCAAACGGAGGGTGTTCTGGATCTATAATGCACAGTAGTCTGGAAAGGGCATCTTTCTGGAATTCAGGATTGCAGAATCTACCGGATTCCAAATGGGATGGGGCCCACTGTTCAAGAAAAGAGAAGATCTGGAATGGACAGGCTTCTCTATCGACAGTATTCTGTAGTGGATACTGTTCAGAACTTTTGGGATGGATAGAATTTGTGAAGGAATTTTGATTTCAGGATTATGGAACTGATAGTATTCAAAATTCCATGGTTTTCAGGATTTTAGAAATGACAGAATTTGAGAATTGTCAGGATTCTCAAATTAAGGATTCTAGAACGGATAGAATTGTAAAAGAGATGGTGATCCGTGTTCTTGAATGGGTAAGGTTCTGGAGTAGACAGAATTCTATGTGCACACGATCTTACACGTGATTATGTCAGAGTCTATACTGGACAGAATTCTAGCATCCAGGGTTCTACTTTCACAGGGTACTAAATGGTACATTCCTCAAGATTCCAAAATGGATAGAATTCTGCCATGGACAGAATACTGGACTTTAGGATTATAGAATGGACAGTGTTCTAAACGCTATGATGTTCACTGTTCTATCATGACCAAACAACTGTAATTGATAGAATCATTGCAATTGGAATTATAAAGGACATTCATTGAGATGAAACTGTGTTCCTATTTCTAGAGGGGACAACGTTGTAAAATAAAGAGCAACCTAGAATTCCTGATATTAGGGTTTTGATTATTCTAACTGCAATGTTGTTCAGTATCCAAGGATTGCCCTATTTCTTGAGGTAGAGATTTCTAGCATGAACAGGATTCTAAATGAGATGTTTTTCCAGAATCTGCTATCTATACACATCGAGAATGGTCAGCATCTAGAGTTCATGATTCTAAATGGGATGGTGTTCTGGATCGAGAATGGACACTAGTGTACAATGTGGATGGTTCTGCAACTCAGGTTTTTACTGAGGACAGGATTCTAATTGGTATCATATTCATGATGCAAAAATGGAAAGGATGGGAGAATGGACTGGATTCTAGAATGGAGAGATTCTAGAATTCAGGATTGTAGAACGACAAGATTCATAGATATATTTAAAGTGGAATAGTTGTCATTGTTCTACAGTGGATATAACTCCAGCATGGATAGGATTCTGGAAATCACATTTCTGTAAAGGATTAGCCTCCTAGTGGAATGATATTCAGGATTCTAGCATTGGCAGGTCTTTGGAATTCCGGGTTCTAGAATGGATAGGATTTTAATTGAGATTGTGAGTGATTGTTGAAAGGATTGTAGAATGGACCACATTTTTGAAAGACAGAAGTATAAATGGAATATCGTTACAGATTCGAACATGGACAGAATTATATAGTGGACATAAGCATGCATTTCAGAAACATGGAATAAAAAGGATTAAAAGTGGCATGGTGTTCATATTTCTAGAAGGGGCTTGATTCAGGAATATAGAATTCAGGATTTTGTAATGGACAGGAATCTACCTGGGGTCATGTTCTCTGTTCTTAGATTTACAGAACTCTACAATAGAAAGTATTCTGAATGGGATGGTCCTGGATTCTAAAATGTAGGACATTCTAGAATGTCCGAGATTATTCAACGTACATGATTCAAAATGAAATAGTGTTCAGGATTCTAGAAAGGGCATATTTCTATAATGTACTGAAGTCTATATTTCAGGAATATGGACTGAACGTAGTTCTACATGGTGTTGTCTTTATTTTCCTGGAACACTCAAAATCCAAGCAGTGACAAAATTCCAAAATTCAGGATTCTAATATTGACAGGATTCTATTTCTTGTGGTGTTCACTATTCTACAATTGAAAGGATTCTAGAATATACAGTATTCTTAATGGAAAGTTGTCCAGGATCCTAGAATGGACAGGATTCTAGCATGGACAACATTCTGGAATTCCAGATTCTATAATGGACAAGACTCTCAATGGGATGGTGTTTTCAATTATAAAATAGATAGAATTCTATAATGGACAGAACTGTATAACTGAGGATTATACAATGCATAGGATATGGCCATGGAGGAAATCCTAGAATTGTGTCTTCTAGGGAGGGTAGTTTATAGATGGGACGGTGTCCAGTGTTCACGTATTGATAGAACACTAGCATAGACATGATACTAAATTTTAGGATTCTACAAAAGACAGATTCTAATTGGAATGGTGTTCAGGATCCTTGAATGTATTGGATTCTAGAATGGACAGGATTCTAATATTGACAGGACTCTAAAGGGGAGTGTTCTGGATTCTTGAATACACACATCAATAATGGAGAGAAGCCTATCATTCAGGATTATGGAATACACAGGATTCTAAATCGGATGATATTGTGTGTAGAATTCGAAAGTTTTTAAAATAGATTTCTGCAACTCAGGATTATAGAATAGACAGGATTCTACTTGGAATGATACTGAGTATACAAAATTGATAGGATACTAGAATGGAAAGGATTCTATATGGGAATCCTCCTTGGACCTCGAATAGATAGGTTTCAAGAATAGACAGGATAACTGAATGTACACAATTCTAAATGGTGTGGTGTTTGGCATTCTAGAATGGACACATTTTAGTAGGGATGGTTTTCAGGATTATACGGCCGAAATTAGAGCATGGAAATTATTCTGGAACAGGATTTTAGAATGGACAGCACTTAAATAGAAAGATGTTCATGAAATTCTAGAATATACAGTATTTGAGAATGGATAGTAGTAGAATTCCAGTCCTTGCAAGGACAGAATTCTAAACATTATGGTGTTCAGAATTTTGTGATGGACAGGATATTTGAACAGATGGAATACTAACATGGACAGGATTTTGGAAGTCATTATCTTGTAATGGTGAGAATTCTCCATGGAATCGTGTTCAAGATTGTGGAAAATACAGGATTAAGAATGGACAGGATTCCTGAATGGACACGGTTCTAAATGGAATAGTGTTCAGGACTCTAGATTGCAGAGATTCTACAATGTAAGTGATCCTAGAATTCAGCCTTTTAGATTAGATATATTTTAAATGGGGTTTTGTCTGGGTTCTAGAGTGGATAGAACTCTAGCATGGACAGGATTCTGGAATTCAGATTCCTTGAATGGGCAGGATATTAAATGGAATGTTTTTCCGGATCCAAGAATGTGCAGGTACAAGGCAGACTGTTATTCTAAATAAATTCTATCACAGAATTCTATCACAGTAAGAAGACTATAATTCAGGAATATGGAACGGACGCGTTTCTAAACGTGACGGTGTTCATTTTCCTAGAGTAGACAGTATGAAAAATGGACAGGATTGTTGAATATGCACAGTTTTAAAGGGAATGGTGTTCAGGATTCTAGAACGGAAATGATTCTAAATGAGATATTGTTCAGAATTCTTTAATGGACAGGACGAAGTGTGGAAAGGATTGCTGAATTTACACAATTCTACATGAAACTGTGTTCAGTGTTCTAAAACACACAATTTCTACAATGGGTAAAATCCTTGAATTCAGGCTTCTAGAGTGGATAGGCTCTAAGGTGAATGGTGTTCTGTGTCCTGTAATGGATAGAATTCTTGCATGGGAAGAATTTTGGAATTCAGGATTCTACAGTGGACACTCTTGTATAATAGACAGAGGCCAATAATTCCGATTTACGGAGCGAAAAGGACTCTAAATAGGATAAAGTTAATGTTTAAGAGTGGACAGTTTTATAGAATGGACAGGATATTAGAAAGTAAAGGATTCTAAATGGAATTATGTTCAGGATTCTAGAATGGTTAGGAGTCTAGAATGGAGAGACTCTAGAATGCAGGATTCTACAAAGGACTCAGTTCTAAATGGGATGGTATTTATATTTCCGGAATGGAGAGTTTTCTAGAATGGTTAGGATTCTAAATGTTATGGTGTTCAGGATTCCAAAATGGAGGGAATTTCAGGATCGCTGAATTCTTGAATTCAGCAATCTAGAATGGACAGAACTGTAAATGAGTTGATGCACAGAATTCTTATGGATAGGATACTAGAATGTATCAAATACCAGAAAAGAAGACAAGATTCTGGACATCAGGGGTTCAGAATGTGCAGAGTCCTAAATGGGATGATTCTTATAATTCTTGAACTGACAGAATTCAGGAATGGTCAGGATTCTTGAATGTACATGATTCTAAGTGGATTGGTGTTCAGGGTTCTAGAATGGACAATAGTCTAAGTGTGATGGTGTTCATGATTCCAGAATGCACAGAACTATAACATGGAATGAGTTCTGGAATTCAGGAATCTAGAGCGGACAGGATTCTGAATGCAATGGTGTTCCGGATTGGAGATGGACAGGATTCCGAATGGGACAGTGTTCTGGATTCTAAAATTGACAGAAATCTAAAATTTTGATTTTTGGATGTACAGGATTTTGGAATGGTCAGATCTAGAATTCAGATTTCTCAAAAGATAGGATTATAAATAGGATGGTGCTAAGTATTCTAGAGTAGAAAGATTTCTAGGAGGGAAAGCATTCTCACATGGTCAGTATTCTGGAATTCAATGCTGAAGAACTGACACGATTCTAATTGGAATGGTATTAAATATTCTGAGATGGAAAGGATCATGAATGGCCAGGATCCTTGAATGTACACTATTTTAAATGGAATGGTGTTCAGGATTCTAGAATGCAGAGGGTCCTACAGTGGAGAGAAACCTAGATTCAGCCTTCTAGTGCATGTCTTCTAAATAAGAGTGCGTTCCTGGTTACAAAATGGATAGTACTCTAGCATTGACAGCATTTGG
The DNA here is from genome assembly GCA_004026545.1 of Mormoops blainvillei. NCBI lineage: Eukaryota > Metazoa > Chordata > Mammalia > Chiroptera > Mormoopidae > Mormoops > Mormoops blainvillei. The sequence goes on from PVJD01016827.1 coordinate 5,658, forward strand.
GAATTCAGGATTCTAGAATGGGTAGGGATCTAGCATTGGTAGTATCCTGGAATTTTGATTCTAGAATGGAAAGGGTTATAAATGGAATAACGCTCAGGATTCTAGAATGGAAGAGCATAGAATGAACAGGATTCTCGAATGGAATGGATTACCAGATTCTAGATAGAAAGAATCCCATAATGGACCGAATACTATAATTCAGGCACATGGTTTGTCACGATTCTAAATGGTGTAGGGTTCATGTTTCTATAATAGACAGGATTCTAGACTGGACAGAATTCAATAATTAATTATGAAAGAATAGATGGGATTCTAAATGGGATGGTGTTCAAGATGTAGAACGGACAGGGATGAACATTGGGCATGCATGTGAATATCAGCATTCTACAGTGGAAAGGGTTCTAAACAGAATGTTCAGGATTCTAGGTTGGGCAGGATTTTAGAATTAACAGGATTCTGTAATGGTCTGGGTTCTAAATTGGCAGGTGTGCATAATTCTAGGACGGGCAAGGTTTAAGAACGGAATGATTTCCAGATGGAGAGGATTCTAAAAGGGATGATGTTCAGGATTCTAGCATGGGCAGACATATGAAATTCAGGACTCTTGAATGGACAGGATTCTAGAATTGAGAGAGTCTAGATATCAGGATTCTAGAAAAACAGGATTCTAAATTCGATGGCGTTCAGGATTCGGAAGCAGTTTGGGTTCTAGAGAGGATAGAATTCTCTCATGGACAGGGTTCTGGAATTCTTTATCGTAGAATGATCATGATTCTATCCGGAATAGTGTTCACATGTGTACAATGGACAGGATCAAAAATACATAGGATTCTTGAATGGACATGATTCTATGGAATGGTGCTCAGGATTCTAGAATTCAAAGGAGTCTCCTACGGAGAGAATCCTAGAATTCAGGTTTGCAGTGTGGACATATTCTAAACCAGAAGGTGTTCAGAGTTCCAGAATTGAAAGAACACTAGTGTGGGCAGCATTCAGGAATTCAGGATTCTAGAATGGACAGGATTCATGAATGGACATTATTATGGAATTTAGGATAATAGAATGGGCAGCACTCTAAATGGAATAGTTTTATGGGTTCTCTACAGACAGAATTGTATAATGGACGGATATTGCCCACTGTAGTATCCTCTACATTTTAGAAAAGTGAAAACCACCCCGTTTCGAATTATGTCCTTTATAGTAACCTGACAGCATCTGATTTAGAATCCTGTCCCTGATAGAATCCTGAATTTGAGGATTCTGTCAATTCTAGAATTCCTTTCCATTCTAGAATTTCAGCACCATCCCATTAAGAACCCAGTCCATTACAAAATCCTGAATTCGAGAATTCTCTGAACTCTAGAATACTGTCCATTGTAGAATCCTGTACATTCAAGAAACCTGATCACCATCCCATTCATAATCATGTTCAATCCAAAATCCTGATTCCTATGATTCTTTCAATTTTAGGATTCTTTCCTTTCTAGAAAAATAAACAAAAATCCATTTAGAAAACTGTCATTTACATTACTGTCCATTTTGAATACTGTTTCCAGGATTCTGTCCATTCTACAACACTGAACACTATCCAATTGAAACTCCTGTCCTTTATAGAATCCTGAATTCTAGAATTCTGTCCATTCCAGAATCCTGTCCATTGTACAGCCCAGATTAACATTCCATTTACAACCTTGTGCATTACAGAATCCGTCCATCCTAGAAACCTGTCAATTCTAGAATACTGAACATAATCTCAATTAGAAACTTTGAAATCTAGAGTCTTGAAATCTGGAGTTTAGTCCTTATAGAACCCTTCCCATTCCTGAATCTTGAATGTCATCCAATTAGAATCCTCTCCATCGAGAATCCTGTCCATTACAGAATCAATTCCATTCTAGAACACTGAACATCATCCCATTTACAATCCTGTCCATTCTAGAATCCTGAGTTCTAGAATTCCATCCATTAGAGAATCCATTCCGTTGTAGAACCCTGAAGACCACTCAACCTACAATCCTATCTAACCTAGAACGTTGAATCTAAGTTTCCATCCATGCTAGAATTCTGTTCATTCTAGAATCAAGAAAACAGTTCCATTTTGAATTGTGTACATCAAGGATCCATTATATTCTTAATTCCTGCCCATTCTAGAATAGTCAACACTATCCAAGTAGAATCCTATCCTTTCTGGAACCCTGTCCACTGCAGAATTCTCAACAACATCCTATTTATAATTTTGTCCATTCCAGTCATGTCCATATTAAAACCATGTCGATTCTAGAACCCTGAACACCATCCCATTTACAATCCTGTCTATTCCAGAATATCGAATTTCAGAATCCTGCCCATGGTACAATACTGTCCGACCTAGAATTCTCAACATCAACACACGAAGAATCCTTCCCATTCCAGAATCCCAAATTCCAGAATGCTGCCCATGATCCAATTCTGTCCATTCTAGTATCGTGAACAGCATTCCATTTAGAATCAGTCCACTCTAGAAACCTGAATTCAAGGCTTCTCAACATTGTAGAATGTTGTGCATTCTAGTTTCCTGAACTGAATTACAATTGGAATCATGTTCATTAAAAAACCCTATCACATCTTAATCCTATCCATGATACATCTTTAATGCCAATCAATTTACAAGCTCTACTTTCTGGAATAATGAAACCCACATTCCTGTACATGTTAGAATTCGGCACATTCTAGAATCCTATACACCCCAGATTTTTAACACCTTCCATTTGGGGATCTTTCCTTCCTAGGATCTTGCATTCTATAAACTCACCATTCTAGAATCCTGTTCATTCTCAAACCTACATATCATTCCTTTCAGAATCTTTTCCATTTAAGAATTAAGTTTATTCTTCTTCCTATCTGTTCTATATTCCAAGCACCATTCATCTTAGAATCCTGTTCATTTAGATTCCTCAGTTTCAGAATCCTCTCCTTTCTTGAACCTGCCCATTCAAGAACCCTGACTCCTTCCGATTTAGAATCATGACCCTTCTAGATTCCTGAATTCTAAAATACTTTCAATTCTAGAATCTTGCCCATTGTCGAATCAGCATCAACATTCCGCCTAGAATCCTATTTATTCTAGAATACATCCTATCCAGAATCTTTACAGTTCCAGAATACTGAACACCATCCCAATTAGAATCCTTTCAATCCTAGGATCCAGAGTTCTAGAGTTTTTACATTATAGGTCTAGTTCATTCTAAAAACATTAAAGCCATCCTATTTAGAATCCTGTCCATTCCCTAATCCTGAATTCTACACTTCTGTCGATTATAGAATCCTTCCATTACGGAATCTGGGCTTTACAGTGAAATCTGGAACACAATTCCATTTAGAGTACTGTGCATTCTGGAGCCTTGTCCTTGCCAGAATCCGGTTCATTTTAAAATCCCGACCACCATCACATTTAGAATCCTGCATTCTACATGTTCTGGGTTGCATTCTACAACCCAGAATTTCAGAATCATCTCCATTCTAGAGTACTGAACGCTAGTCCATAGAGACCACTGCCCATTCTACAATTCTGACTTTAATAATCCTTTCCACGCTAGAAATCTATCAACTCTAAAACACGGGGTACCATTCCATTTAGAATCTGTCCTCTCTAGACTAAATTATAGGTTTCTCTCCATTGTGGAATCATGTGCATCCTAGAATCCAAAGCGCCTTTCATTCCGAATCATGCCCATTCAAGAATACTTTCCAATCTTACTCTTATCCTTTCCAGAATGCAGAACACTGTCACATTTAGAATAAAGCCCAATCCGTAATCCTTAATTCTACAATCCTCTCTATGTTAGAAGTCTGACAATTATAAAATCTTGAAACTCTTCCCATTTAGAATCTATCCTCTCTACAAGCCTAAATTCTTGTTTATCTCCATGCTAAAATCCTGTGCATTGTAGCGCCCTTAACACCATTCCATTTATGATCATGTGCATTCAAGAACCCTGTCCATTCTAGAACTTGAATAACATCACGTTTTTAATCCTCATCCATGTTAGGATTATAAACCCTCATCCATGATAGAAAATAATCTAAATTCCATTCTAGATTCTTTCTATTCTAGAACTCTGTCGATTGTAGAATACTGAACACCTGCCCTTTTAGAATATTGCCAATGATAGTATCCTGAGTTCAAGAATTCTATCCATGTTGGGATTCTGTCCATTCTAGAATGTTAAACACCATCCCATTCAGAATCTGTCCAGTCCAGAACCTTGAATTCTAGGATTCCCCCATTGTAGAATCCTGCACTTTCTAATCTCTTGATGACCATATCATTTAGAATCCTGTTCATTGTAGCAACCTGAGGTGCAAAATCCTCTCCATTTTAGTACCTGCCCATTTCGGAATCCTATCAATGTGTCATTTAGAATCCTGTAACTTTTTCTACCTAAATTCCAGAATATTTTCAACTCTAAAGTAAAGTTCATTCTAGAATCCTAAGCACCATTCCATTACGAATCCTGCTCATCAATAATCCTGTAGACTATAATTGCCACTATTCTAGAATACAGTCCATTATAGAACCCTGGATATCCTAGAAGCCTAAGAACAATCTCATTCAGAATCATGTCCATTCCAAAATCCCAATTTATTTGATTCTGATCGTCATAGAATTCTGTACACATCAGGAAACGGAATACCTTCCTGTTTACAACACTGCCCAATTAGAATACTCTACATTGCAGAATCTATTCAATTCTAGAGCACTGAACACCATCCAATTTAGATTTCTGTCCATGATAGAACCCTTGACTCCAGAATTCTGTCAATTGTGTAACCCAGGCCAGCATGCCATTTAATATCTCACCCATTCTAGAACCCATCCATTCTAGAAACCTGTCAGTTCTAGAACATGGAACACCATCCCAATTAGAATCCTGTGAATCCTAGAATCCCAAATTACAGAAATCTGTCCGTTCTAGACTCTTGTTCATTCTAGAAACATGAACAGCATCCCGATTATATTTCTGTTCATTCCACATTCCTCTATTGTAGAATTCTGTCCATTATAGATTCTCTATATTTTAGAACCTTGACACCACCTGTCTCTACAACTGTCTTTCAAGAATCTTGTCCATTACAAAACCCAGTCAATTCTAGAACACGGGACACTTTCTCACTTAGATTTCTGTCAAGTCTAGATTTCTTAATTCTGGAACACTCTCCATCGTAGACTCCAGTCCATTCTATGATTCTAAACAACATTTTATTTAGAATCTATCCACCCTTTAAGCCTGGTTTCAAGGATTCCCTCTGTTAAGAATCCTGTTCATCCTAGAATCCTGACAACCGTTCCATTTATGATCATGCACTTTCAAGAATCCTGTCAATTCTTGAATTCTACCCATTCTAAATGAAGAGCAAAATTATATTTAGAATACTTCCCATCTTCTATCCTGTCCATCGAGAATATAGAACACCACTCCACTTAAAATATGTTCATTCCAGAACAATGATTTCCAGAATGCTTTCCATGCTGGAATTTTATCCATTGTAGAATCATGACCATCCTGAATTCTGTGCAGTATCCTGTTTATAATCCTGTCCTTCCTAGAATCCTGACTACTATAATATCTCCATTCTAAAATCCTGTCCAATGTTTAACCCTGATATCCATTTTTAGAATACTGAATTCCAGAATCCTTTCCATGAGAGAATTCTATCGACTCTAGAACCTATACTGCTTCCGAATCCTGACAATACTAGAATCCTGCATATAATTCCATTTCCTATTGTGCCCATTAAACAATCCTGATCAATGCCAAATCTCCTCAATTCTTGAACCATTAACACCACCCCATTTAGAATCCAACCTGTTCTAGAATCCCAAATTCTAGAGTATATCAATTCTAGAATACTCTCCATTCTAGAATCCTGGGCACGCTTACATTTTGAATCCTGTCTATTCTAGATTCCTGAACATCATTGCATTTAGAACTCCATGCCATCAAGAATCCTGTCCATTCTTGAAACCTGTCCATTATAGAATTTTGAACACCAGCCCATTTAGAATACTGTCCATTCCTGAAAAGGGAGTTTGATCATCCTGTCCAGGCTAGAATCCTGTCATTCTAAAATCCTGAATCCCATTCCATTTAGAGAGTACCCATCTAGAATCCTGAATTATTGGCTTCTTTCCATTGTAGAATATTGTTCATCCTAGAATACTGAAGTGCATTCCGTTTAGAATCATGTTCATTCAAAAATACTCTCCATTCTTGGCCCTGTCCTTTCTACAATCTTGGACACCACGCTGTTTAGGATACCGTCCACTATAGAATAATGAACTCCAGAGCCCTGCCCATGTCAGAATACTATCCATTCTAGAATCCTGTCCACTCGAGCTTCTGAACATTATCCCATTTAGGATCCTGACATGTGTAGAATCCTGAAGTCTAGAATCTCCCCATCCCAGAATCCTCAACACCATCCTATTACTAATTTTGTACTTTACTTTATCTTGAATTCTAGAATTTCCCCCACTCTAAAACACAGTCCACCACAGAAGCCAGTACTTTCTAGGATGCCAGGAAACATCCCATTCAAGACCATGTCCTCCTGAAACCCTAATTTCTAGTATTATGTCCATTATAGAATCTTCTCCTTTCTTGAAAACTTAACACCATTCCGTTTAGGACACTGTCCCGTTAGAATACTATTCAGACCACAATCTTGTCCATTCCAGAACACTAAACACCAGCCAGTATAAAATCCTGTCCATTCCAATATCTGGAATTCAAGTATTCTGCCCATTAAAGAATCCTGTCCATTGTAGAATGCAGATAAATATCACATTTAGACTTCTGTCCATTTTAGAATATGTACATTCAAAAAATCTATCAATCCTGCAATCCTGGATTCAAATCCTGTCCATTATAGAATCTCTCCTTCAAGAAACAATAGCAAAATCACATTTATGATCCTTTTCACTCCATAATCCTTAATCTAGACTTCTCTCCATTATAGAATTCTGTCCATTCTAGACTCTAGAACTACATCCGTTTAGATCCCTATCCATCAAGAATCCTGCCCATAAAACAAACAAACAAAACAAAGAAGCAAGTAAACAAAAAACAACAGCAGTCAATTGTAGAATACTGAACCACATCCCAATTAGAATAGTTTCCATTCTAGAATCCTGATTTCTAGAAGTCTGTCCATACTATAAACCAGTCCATTCTAGAATACTGAACACCGTTCAATTTAAAATCTTGTCAATTCTAGAACCCTGCACACTGAATTCGGGCCATGGTAGAATCTCTCCATTCTAGAATCATGAACACCATCCCACTTAGACTCCCGCTTGTTCTCCAATTATGAACACCGTTCCATTAAGAATAATGTATATTCAAGAACTCTGCCCACTCATTAACCCTGTGAATTCTAGAATGTTGAATTCCAGAGTTCTATCCAACTGGAATCATGTTCATTCTAGTATCCTGAATTTCAGAATCCTGCCAATGCTACAATTCTTTCCACTCTAGAATCCAGAACTCCATTCCACGTAGAATGGTGTACATTCAAGAATCTTGTCCAATTTAGAATCATGACCATTCTAAAATATTGAACACCATCTCATTTATAATCCCAAACATTCTAGAAACCTGAATTCTATAACCCATCTTTCTACAACCTTGTCCATTCCAGAGTCCTAAACAATCTTCCATTTTGAATCATATACCTTCAAGGATCCTGTCCATTCTGAAATCTATTCCATTCTTGAATCTTGAACACCATCCAACATATAATCTTCTCAATTCTATAATTCCGTCCATTCTAGAATTCTGAAGAAACCCCCATTTAGAATCATGTCCATTCTGAAATCCAAAATTGCAGAATCTTGCCCTTGTTCAAATCCTATCCATTCTAGAATTCTATCCACCTTAGAGTCATGCCCGTTTTGGATTGTATCTATTCCAGAATCCTGAACACCATCCATTTAGAATCGTGTCCATCCTCTATTTTGGAATCCCAGAGTCCTGTCCATGTTGAAGTACTATCCATTCTATAAACACGAACTTCACCCATTTAGAATGTATCTTCTCTAGAAGCCTAAAATCTAGGTATCTCCGCTGTAAAATCCTGTACATTTTAGAATCCAGAACTGTTATTTACAGTCTTGCCCATTCAAGAATCCTGTGGATTCTTGATCCTATCCATTCCAGAGTCTTGAACACCATTCTGTTTATAATCCTGTCCATCCTGGAATAATGAATTCCACAACCCTGTCCTTGTTAGAATCCTTAATTCTAGATCCTATCCAGGATTTTTGGGATCCTTAAATGTAAATGATTCTGAAAAGAATAGTGTTCAGGATTCTCGAATGCACAGAATTCCACCACGGACAGAAGTCTATAACTCCAGATTATGGAATGGACAGGATTCTAAATGGATGATGTTCATGTTTCTAAATGGAAAGGTTCCTATAAAGAATAGATACCTACTGTTGAGGATTCTGATGTGGACAGCATCCTAGAATGGACAGGGTTCTTGATGTACACAATTTTAAATGGAATTGTGCTCAGAATGCTAGAATAAGTAGGATTATAAATGGGTTGCTGTTAATGATTCCATAATGAAGAGAGACATAGTATGCACAGCGTCCTGGAATTCAGGTTTGTGAAATCGACAACATTCTAAATATGGTGCGGTTCATTATTATAAATAGGACACGATTCTACAAGAGGGATATTCTAGCACTCATGACTCTAGTGAGGAAAGAATTCTCAACGAGATGACATTCAGAATTCTGGAATGTATAGACATCTAGATGGATAGAATTCTTACGTCGGTAGAATTCTGGAATTGATTATTCTAGAATAGAGGGGTTTATAAGTTGGAATGTGTTCCTGATAGTAGAATGAAAGGGATTCTATTTGGAATGGTGTTCATGATTTCAGATGGAACCCAGTGTTCTAGAATGGCGAGCTTCTATAATTGAGGATACCAGAATGGATAAGATTCTAAAATGAATGGTGTTTGACATTTGTGAATGGAAAAGATTGAATGGATAGGTTTTTTTTTTTTTTACTTTTTTTAATATGGGCAGATTTCTAGAATTCATTATTCTAGAAAGGGCATGATTCTAAATGAGATGATTTTCAAGATTCTATAATGGACAGGTTCAAGGATGGACAAAATTGTTGAATGGGCACGATTCTAAATTGAATGGTGTTGATGATTCTATAATGCTCAGGACTCTGCAGTGGATCTAATCCTAGAATTTGGGGTACTAGAGCGACTTATTCTAAATGTGGAGGTGTTCATGAATCTAGAATGGATAGGTTTCTATATGGACAGATCTCTATCACTCAGAACTTCATAATGGACAGCATTCTACTTGGGATTATGCTCAGTATTCTAGAATTGATAGGATTACAGAATATACAGGATACTAGAATGGACAGTATCCCTAGAGGCACGGTGTTCAAGATTATAGAATGGATGAGATTCAAGAAGGGAGAGATTGTAAAATGGAGAATTCTACAATATGCAGGAATTTAAGAGGAATGGTGTTGAGATTCTGAACGGGTCCTGATTCAACAAGGAAGAGAATTCTAGAATTCAGGCTTCTAAACAGGAGAGATTATAATGTGCATTACGTTCACGATTCTAGGTGGAGAGAATACTAGTATAGACAGAATTCTGGAAATCAGGGTTCTAGAATGTTCAATATTGTAAAATAAATAGTGTTTATAATTCTAGAATGGACATAACAATAGAATAGGTAGAATTTGAGCAAGGGCAATATTCTGGAATTTAGGACTTTATAATGGGCAGTGTTGTAATAAGATGGTGTTCAGAATTGTAGAATTGACAGGGTTATGGAATGGAGAGAATTCTACAATTCAGGATGCTAGAACTGACAGGATTCTAAATGGCTGATGTTCAAATGTCTATAATGTACAGCATTCAAGAATCAAGCATGTTCTTGTATGTATTCGAAACAGAACGGTGTTTGGGATTCTCCTATGAACAGGAATGTATATGGGATGGCGTTAAAGGTTCTAGAATACACAACTCTAAAATGGACAGGATTATAGCGTGGGCAGAATTATAAAATTCAGCATTGCTAAATGGACAGATTTCAAGAATTCAAAGATGCTAGTATTCAGAATTTTAGAAGGGACAGAATTCTAAATTGGCTGACTTTCAGAATTCTATAATGGGCAGGATTCTAGAACAGATAAGTTCTGACATGGACAGGATTCTGGAATTCATTTTCTAGAAGGAACATGATTCTAAATGGAATGGTGTTCAGGACTTAAGAAAAAAGAGGATCAAGAATGGAGAAGTGTACCCAAATAGACACTATTCTAACTAGAACAGTGTTCAGGATGCAAAGTGAACAGTATGCTACAATGGAGAGATCTAGTTTTCAATCACATAGCGTGGGTATATTATGGAAGGGATGATGTTCAGGTTTTCAAAATGGACTGAATTCTAGCATGGGCAGGATTCTGCAATTCAGGATTCTGGGACAGACTACATTGTCAATGGATTGCTGTTCAGGGATCTAGGTGTGATAAGATTCTAAATGGGCTAGTGTTTTAGATTCTAGAATGGAGGGGATTTAGTAATGTACAGGATTCTTGAATGTACAAGATTCTAAAAGGAATGCCGTTCCGAATTCTGGAAATGACAGGATTCTAAAATGCATAGAATTTTAACATGGACAGGATTCTGGAATTCAATATTCTCGAATGGACAGGATTCTAAGTGGAATGGGGTTCATGGTTCTAGACAGGACAGCATTCAGACATAAAATTCTGGAATTCAGTAATCTATAATGAACAGTATTCTAAATGGAATGTTCAGGATTCTAGAATGGGCAAGACTCTAGAGTAGACAGTATTCAACAATGGACAGAATTGCAAAATTCAGGATTCTTGAATGGGCAGAACGCTGAAATGAAGTGACTCTAGATTTCAAAATTCTAGAACAGCATGGTTTCTAGAATAGATATATTTTCACACAGATACGATTCTGAAATTCATTTTTCTAGTGAATGGGGTTCTAAATGGAATGGTATTTGAGACTCTAGAAGGAACAGGATCAAGAGTGGAGAGGATTCCTGAATGGACACGATTCTAATAGAATGGTGTTCACGATTCTACAATGCATCCGATTCTACAGTGGCGAGAGTCCTTGAATTCAGCTTCCTAGAGAGGATAGATTCTAAAAAGGAAGATTTTCAGGAGGGTATGATTCTAAATGAGTGATATTCTGTATTCTAGTGTGGATAGGATTCAGGAATGGACACCATTCTTGAATGTACACAATTTTAAATGGAATGGTGTCCTGAATGTCAGATTAAGTGGTGTCTAAATGGAATGGTGTTCATAATTTTAGATATGACAGGAATCTAGAAAGGAGATATTTTAGAATATAGTCTAATTTAAAGGACGACATTCTAAGTGGGAGGTTTTTCACAATTCTGGAGAGGCCAGGATTCAGGAATGGATAGAATTCTTCAATGGACTGGAATTGGGAATTCTTTATTCTAGAATGCACAGGATTCTGCGATGCGTAGAATACTAGTATTCAGGTCTGTAGAGCGAGTGGATTTTGAATGGGATGGTCATCAGAGCTTTAGAATGGATAGAAATCTTGCATGAACCATATTCAAAATTCTATAAAGCATAGGACTCTGTATGGAATTGTGTTCAGGATTATAGAGTGAACTGGAATCTTACATGTACAGGGTTCTGGAATTGAGCATCCCAGAAAGTAAAATGTTCTGGAATGGACAGGACTCTAAATGGGATGGTGTTCTGGATACCTGAATAGCCACTTTTATATTGGACAGATCTGCAAATCCGTATTATGGAATGGACAGGATTCTAAATGGAATGATGTTAATATTCCTAGAATGGGAGGGTTTCATAAATGGAGAGATGTCTAATATTCAGGATTCTAGCATGAATAAGATGCTACTTTGGGTGATGTCCAGGATTCTAGAAATGTCAAGATCCTCATGGACAAAAGTCTAGAATGGACAGGATTCTAGCTTGCAGTGGATTCGGAATTCAGGATTTCAGAATGGACACAATTCCAAATGGATTGTGTTCAGGATGACAGAATGGTATGAATTCTAGAATGGAGAGATTCTAGAGTTCAGGATTCTAGAAGGACAGGATTCTAAATGAGGTGTTATTCAGAATTCTGGAATGGATATTATTCTGGAATGGATAGAATTCTAACATGGATAAGGTTCTGGAATATATTTGTGTAGAATGCACAAGAATAAATGAGTGTTCTTCACTACTGAAGTTTGGGGAGTCCCATGAATGCACAGGATACTTGATGGACCCTAATCTACATAGAATGGAGATGGGGACTATGAAATGCACAGTGTTCTACGATGGAGAGAATCCTAGATTTCAGGCTTCTTGTGTGGATATATTATAAGGTGATGGTGTTCATGGTTATAGAATGGATAGAACTGTAGTGCAGACATGGTTATGAAATACAGCATTATGGAATGGACAGGATTATAGAGTTGATAGGATTCTAAATGGAATGCTTTCTGTATTCTAAAATGGACAGGATCCTGGAATGGACAATACGCTGAAACTCAAGGTTCTAGACGGACGGGATTCTAAGTAGAATGTTGTTTGGGATTCTGGAATGAGCATAATTCTGCAACTCTGATTCTAGAATTGACACGATTCTAAGTGGAATGTTGTTCACTCTTTTAGAATGGAAAAGACACTGGAATTGATAGGATTCTAGAATGACCGGATTCTGAAACTCAAGATTCTAGAATGGACTGGAATATAAATGGAATAGTCTTCAGGATTCTAGAATGGAAAGCATTCTGCAACTCAGGACCCTATAATGGATAGGATTCTAAATAGGATAGTGTTCAGGATTCTGGAGTGGACAGGATGCAAGAATGTGCAGGATTCTGCAACTCAGGGTTCTAGGATAGACATGATTTTAAATGGAATGGTCTTGAAGTTTCTAGAATGGGCAGTATTCTGCTACTCAGTTTTCATAAAGAACAGGGTTCTGAGTGGGACGGTGTTCAGGATTCTATAATGGAGTTAATTACACCATGGAAAGAATTATAGAATTCAGGACACTAAAATGGAATGGACTCTAAGTTGAGTAGTATTGAGATTTCTTGAATGGACAAGAGTTTAGAATTCTGAACACCATCCCAAATGGGATTGCGTACAGAATGTTAGAATTGACAGGATTGTGGAATAGACTGGATTCTGGAACTACGTGTTGTAGAATGGAGGTTGTCTAGAATACACAGAATTCCAGGATGTTTGATTCCAGAATGGACGGGATAGTAGAATGGATAAGTTTCTAACATAGCCATTGGATATGTTAGGGTATAGGAATTCAGCCTTCCCTAATGGGCAGGACTGTAGAACGGACAGGGTTCTAAGTGAGATGGTAATCAGGATTGTAGAAAGGACAGTTTTCTAAAGTGGATAGACTTCTTGAGATTAAGATTATGGAATAGACAGAATTCTAAATGGAATGGTGTCCTACATTCTATAATGTACAGGATTCTAAAATGGGCTGTATTCTAGAATGGAGAGAAATCGTGAGTTCAGGATTTTGTAACTGTCAGTGTTCTAAATGTGTTGGTATCAGGATTCTAGGATGGAGAGGATTCTGGAACTGACAGAATTCTAGAAAAACAGTATTATAAAATGAACATAATTCTAAATGGGATGGTGTTCATGTTTCTAAAATGGACAGGGTTCGAGAAGTGACAGAATTCTAGAATTCAGGATTCTCCAATGAACAGGATTCTAAATGGGATGGTGTTCCATATTTTAGTATGGAAATATTTCTAGAATGGACAGGATTCCAAGTTGGATGGTCTTCAGCATCCTAGAGTGGACAGAATGATAGAAATCCTGA
>PVJD01016828.1:0-19595 GCA_004026545.1 Mormoops blainvillei
GTGACTCTCACTGCAAGTCCATTCCAATGAACCACCTTCCAGGAAGGATCGGCAAGAGGTGGGCCATGGGGGCCTGCAGATTGGCAGCTCCTGAGCTCAGTGAGTCGGGCGCAGGAGGGTTAGCAAGGTTCGCCCTTGGTCGGACACGGCACGAGCGCAGGGCACACAGCCAGCTCTGCCTTACAAAGGGGCTCAGCACGTGGCACTTGGCACGCTCATCACCCTGGGTCACAGACTTAGCTGGGAAGGACGACCAGCTTCAGGATCACCTTTCTCCACCCTGGGAATGACAGGTTGTCCTTCCATTTCAAAAGAGGACAGGTTACATGGGGCCTGCCCACAAAGGGGAGGCTGGGGGAGACTTTTGGGAAGGGACAGCAGACCCTCTGTGGGGCATGCCTCTCCCTTGGGTGACAGTGTTGGTGGCCTCAAACCATCTCTGTGCATCCACCTGCAGGCCTCACCTGGCAGCAGAATGGCCTCCTAGATGTACTGAGCCTCTGGAGCTCAGGTGAGACGTCCACACAGGTGACTGGTTTGTTCTGGGTTTTGCTGCTTTACGGCTCTGGCCCAAGGTAGCAAGCCCAGCAATAAATGAGTGTGGAGTCCAGGCTGGTTCACGGGATTCAGAAAAACGGAGATACGCGTGTGGGCGTTCCCGGATCATACTCGCTACCTGTGCGGGCCAGGGCTGGGTATCTGGGCCTCTAAGTAAGTCACACTCATGGATGCTGCTGTGACTATGCCCCAAGCTCTTCAACTCATTTAATCCTCACAAGGGTTCCACATGGTCAGCAGTGCTCCATTCACTGCACAGATGATGCCAACAGATTCAGAGAGGGTGAGACATTTGCTCAAGTCGCACAGCTGACTGGAGGGCCAGTGTCGGCATCCGTGTCAGATAGTGTGCTCTTAACAACACGGTAACGCTTATCAAAGCTTGATCGCTCTGGGTCTCTGGGGAAGAAAATGAGTTACCTGTTGGGCAAGGGTTCGATGGCGAGCTGGTCGTATTTGTTTCCTGTGGTGTGAGAGGCTGGGTTTCTGTTGTCTGCATCGGAGAAGATGAAGTGGTTTCTGAAATAAAAAGGATGAAAGAGCTGTGTTCAGTGTGGACAAAGATTCCCACCCACCCCAACAGAATGAAAACCAGGAACTACCTTCAACTCTTTCTTAGAAATTTACTCAAAGACAATGTTGAGATATTGTACTGCCATCTGGGTGTTTTATTATTAGGAATAAATCTGATATAGATAATGATCTAGACTGTTAGCTATAGGCAGGAACCTTGTACTCTGGGGCCCCGCTACGTGCATAATGTCCACACCAGTGCATCTTATGTAGGAAACCAAATTAAGCGTTTATCCACAAAAACTACAGAGTGGACTGAAGGATTTCTATCAGAGCTCCCTGTGAGGACAGGGCTCATTGTCTGTCCCCTTGTCTTCTGCCAGTCCCTGAATTTTCCTGATAAGCCTGTGCTCAATGGAGCCAAATCCACACACTCCTCATTAGATATCAAGGATATTGGGGATTTTTTTTTTTTTTGGTTAATAATGAGTGCCCTTAAGAATCTGATTTCTAGAAACTGTGGGTCTCTTTACTCTGAAAATACTTACAGGTATAAAAGGTACATGTCATCTGGAATGGAAATTGTCAGAATCTGTGAAACTCATGTATGGAACCTGGGGTGTGGGCATCGATCCTAGACTGTACTTCTACCTTAAGATAACACCCTGGGTGGTGGACCTCCTTTCATTAGAAGCCCTCTGAGCTCAAAAATACATCACTGTACCTCTCAGGATGTCCTGCCTGTGTGCCGGTGCTATAGCAGCAGAGGTAGAGACGTTAGGTGATGCTGGGACACTGGTGACCTTAGGTGGAGCTAGAAACCAACATGAAAGCAAGGATTAATCAAACAGCAGGAAACTAAGAGCCTTGTGCTGGACCTGTACATCAACTGTACCTATGAGGCTGCCCACAAGCGGAATCGGGCATTAATCTCCCTGAGGCACTAACCTGTCTGAATTTAGAGCTCTTAATCCTCATTCTGCTAGAATCAGACGGGAGAGAACTTGAGAACATGCTCACAAAATGGAAACAACTGCACTGAAAAGTATGTTTCATAGTGTTCAGAATAAAAAAATGCTCCCCAGGTTTAGCGCTGAAATACATCGAAAAGACCAGCCATGCATATTGGATTTATGAACCTTCGTAAACATTGATGAGTCGGGGAAAATGTCTAGAACCTGAACTGCTTCTGACCTCTCAGTGGTGAAGGACTAGGACTTAAACAGTAGCCACAGACCCAGAGAGTTTCCCAAATAAATAGCATTCCGTTTAGTCACTTGTGAGTGTACCCTCCAAAAAACTGCACCCTAGTGAGGATCAACCCACAACTCACTAACATGCCAGATCACAGGGAGACTTTATTCACATACACTTTGTGAGAAGGTAATAACTTTGAATCTTTAAAGACTCAGAGTAGGTATAGGATTACAGGTCTTCTACGGATAGTCTCCAAAAGAGAGCTGAAACTTAAAATTAAGCCCAAACACATGCCTTGCACAAAAGCAAATCAATGAAACCCGGATTCAAGAATGTGTACCTTTTTAGCATAGGAAATGCAGTCGATAATATTCTAATAGCTATGTATGGTGTCAGATGGGTGCAAGATTTATTGGATTATCCTTGGTAAGTTATGTAATGTCTAATCACTGGAGTGCACAGCTGAAACTGATATAAAACATGTTACCTGTCTTCAAAAAAACTGAAAAATAATTTTTAAAAAAAGAATGTATACCTTTTTCTCCCCAGGCACCATTTTTTTCTTACAAGAAGTTTTCTTCTATCTAAGCTAAGTGTAACACAGAACAATTGTATAGGAGCCCACTGATTTGAAAGCTCTTTTTTTGATAGGTCCAGTATAATTTGGAATCAAGTCAATGTTTGCCTTGAAAGGAAAAAAAACTTTTTCAACAAATATTTGTCAGGATCATTATATGCAAGGCATTAGTCTAAAACAAGCATCAGCAGACCTTATGTAACGGGTCAGACCAAAAGTGTTAGGGTTTGGGGGTTCATGGTCTCAGTGGCTCTTGGTCAACTCTGTTGGTATGAAAGTAGCCATAGACCAGAGAGTCTAAAGACTGAATATGGCTGTTCCAATAAAACTTTCATATAAAACCAGCGGTGGGCTTGTTATCCTTGAGTGGAAGGTCCGAGTAGAGACAGAACTAAAGGAACTCTACCCACATTTGCTTGTGAAGACAGACTCTCATTAGCCTGACACTTCTTCCCTGGTATGACCTAGATTTTCCTCATGCCTCTGTGCTCAGCTGGGCCAAATCCACAGCATCTTCATTAGATGTCTGATATCAGTAGTCTGGAGGTATTCAGCTAATGGAATCCTGTTGAGAATCCTGTTGAGAACTTAAAAACGAATGGGTCACCCTGGCTGGTGTGGCTCAGTGGATTGAGTGCCAGCCTGCAAGCTGAAAGGTCACCTGTTCAATTCCCAGTCAGGGCACATGCCTGGGTTACGGACCAGGTCCCCGGTTGCAGGCCAGGTCCCCAGTCGGGGACGTGCAAGAGGTAACGGATATCTCTCACACATTGATGTTTCTCTCCCTCTCTTTCTCCCTGCCTACCCCCTCTCTAAAACTAAATAAATTTTTTAAAAATGGATCCTCTCACTCTGAAGATACATATAGGTACAGTAGATGCATATCATACGGGACAAGGCTTCACAGAACACATGAAGCCAAATGGAACCAGGGAAAGAAACTTTAGCACAGGTTGTAACTCTGCCGTAACACATGCTCTGGGTGGTTTACACCCTCTCATTAGAAGGTCTCTAGCCACAGAGACATATCAGTTTACCTGTCATAAGTTTCACTGTTGGTGCTGCAGTTGAGGACGCAGAGGTGAAGACCCTCGGTGATGTCAGAGCACTGGTGACCTTAGGTGGAACTAGAAACCAACATGAACGCAAAGGTTAATCAAGCAGCAGAAGAAGAGCTTTGTGCTGGACCTATACACCAACATAACCAATGAGAGACTGTCCCCAGGCAGATTGGGCACTAGCCTCCCCTGCACTAGGAGTTCCTGTCCTGGTTCCACTACAACCTGACAGGGGAGGGCGTGAGGACAAGCCCACAAAAAGGAAACAACTGCATTGAAAAGTATACATTCCAGGAGGTTCAGAGGTGGAAAAGGTTACTCGGGTTATGTGCTAACACAGTTTGAAAACACCAACCATGCATATCAGATTTATGTATCTTCATACACACTGGTGAGGAGGGGAAAATGTCTACAGCCAGGACCTACCTGTGTTTGTCCCCTCTGTGGTGAATGACTCAGATTTAAACAGCAGCCCCAGACAAAGAATGTATACCAAATACAAAGCATTCATTTCAGTCAGTCCTGAGGACCCCCTCCCAAGAGCCCTGCACCCAAAGCGAGGATTAGCTCAGACCACTGGTATATGCTAGATGACACAGCAGATTTACACATCATACATTTGGCTGAAAGGCAAATTCGGCCATTAATGGTTGCTTTCCAATTAAGGGATGATAATAGGTAATAACTTTGACTCTTTCCATGACAGAGCAGATTTAGGATTTCAAAGCATTTACGGAAGGTCTCGGGCTACGCAGAGAGAGCCGGCACTAGAACTAACTCTGAACACAGTGCTTGACACGAAAGCAGAGCAATGAAGCCCTGATCAAATTTCTATATTTTTTCTCACCAGACACCTTCTACCTTGCAAGAAGATTCCTTGACTCTCAAATCTACTAACTGGAAAGGAGAACTTTGCATAGGAGACAACGGATCTGAAAGCTCATCTTTGAGAGATCCAGTTTATTTAGAATCAAACCAATTTCTGCCTTGAGAGGAAAAAAACTGTTTTTCAGGAAATATTTGGCCCTGACTGGTGTGGCACAGTGGATTGAGTGCCGACCTGCAAACCAAAGGGTCACCTGTTAGATTCCCAGTCAGGGCGCATGCCTGGGTTGTGGGCGAGGTCCCCAGTAGGGGACACGTGAGAGGCAACCACACATGTATTTCTCTCTCTTTCTCTCTCCCTTCCCCTTTCTAAAAATAAATAAATAAATAAAAATATCTTTTTAAAAAAGAAATATTTGTGTCTATTATACGTGTGACACTAATCTAAAGCTGAGGTCAGCAAACTTTATGTAAATTGCCCAATAGTAAATGTGTTATGCCCTGGTGGCCCTAGGGTCTCGGTAGCAGTTGCTCAACTCTGCCAGTGTGAAAGTAGCCACAGACAAGACAATATGATGAATGGGTATGCCCATTCCAATAAATCTTTATTCATAAAACAGTAGGTGAGAATGATTTGAATATGATCTGGTTCTAGGATATAATTTGTTGACCCTGATCTAGGGTGTAGTCAGAGTCTTTTGAGGAGAGTATAATTTTATCCTTTCCATCCAGTTTAAAATCTATTCTAGAAGGGAAAAAAAAAAAGCATGTAAAAAATATGATCAAATGAGTATAAGAGATAATAAAAAGGAGTGAAACTAGTCAGATTGTGTAATGAAATCAACTTCATCAGTGGAAAATATCTTCCCCAGGTAAAAGCTAGGAAGATATAAAGATAGATGCAGGTAAGGAAAAGCCCTAATAGAAGCTTAAAGACTAATGTCAGCCTGTGAAAAATGCAAGAAATCTTAAGCAAAGACTGGGCTATTGGAAGCTGAGCATCACTTGTCCCAGTTAGGGACCCACTTCCCAGTGAATAGAGCAGTGGTCTTGTCTATTAAAGAATTGGGAAGCAATATAATTCTCTTACTAATTCCTTTTCAGTTATTTTTAAAAATTCAAGCAGATACAAATTTCACAACTCCGCAAAGCTGAAACCATAATTTCTTCTCCAATTTCAGCCACCTCATACCTGTCCACAGGCCACTACCTCACCAGCATCTTTGGTTTCCCTGAATCACCTTCCAGGTATAGGTTCCCCAGAGTCAGCTCGTTCTTCCATCTGAATTGACCTTATCTTACTTCTCTTAAGGGGGAAGCAAGCCAAGGCCAAACGTGGACAATTACAAAATAAAGTGTCTCTCAATTTAAAAAAATAGAGAGACATAGGTAATTAAGGCAGCCACTACTGGGTTCTGCTGTCAACCAAAGACTATATCTGATACATAAATCTGATACATAAATCTGATACATAAATCTGATAAATCTGAATCTCTGTGGGCAGAGATTCATTTAGAAGGAGTATCAGAAACCAGGAAATCCGTAAGAACCTATTTCTTTAATCAAATAATAAGGTTATTAGGATGTACACAACAAGATGGAATATAAATATCCCAGGTTTTTGGATTTCATGAAATCCTTAAAGCAACCAGTGAATAGTTACTGAGATGCAAATGTTTTTAAACTGCAATGTTTAAACAAGCATTGCTGTGATTTGATATGAGATAATGCTTCAAAAATCCATGGTATTGCAGGAGTATAGGTAGAACTATATAGGCTGACACAATGTGTATGCAATGACATTGGGTTGACAATCATTAAAGATGGTGATGTATCTACCTGTCAGTACCCACAACTACGAAATAGGATTGAATTGCATCTACCATGGATGGGGTTGTCATCAGAATTAAGTGAAATAATAAAGGTGATATTGTAAAGAAATTAGAATTGTCCCTGGCAATAGAAGACTGAGTGTTAACTTCACTGAAGTATTTCCGTGCACGGTCCAAAATCAAGGAGGACTAAAGGATGGACATTCTGAGCTCCTTGTGAGCACAGACTCTCATTAAACTGACCCTTCTCTGCATTACTTATATTTTCCTCAGAAACCTGTGCTCAATTGGGCTAAATCCATACCACCCTCATTACATGTTAAAGAGCAGTGATCTGTGGTTGGCTGGCTAATAATGAACAAAGTTGACAACTGATTTAAAAAAGAATAGGTCCCCTCACTCTGAAAATACACACAGGTACAAAAGCTGCATATATTCAATAATAAGAGATGAGGGTTCACATATCCTGTGCAGCCCATGCTTGTAACCCCAGGAATAATTCATACCCAAGGTTGTACTTCTGACTTAACTCATGCCTTGGGTGGTCTATATCCTCTCATTAGAAGGCCTCTGGCCTCAGAGACATATCGGTTTACCTGTCTTAAGATTTGGTGTTGGTTCTGGAGTTGTAGGAGCAGAGGCAGACACCTGAGGTGATGTCCGAACACTGGTGACTTTGGGTGGATCTAGAAACCAACATCAAAGCAAGGGTTAATCAAGCAGCAGAAAACAAGAACTTTGCGCTGGGCCTGTACATCAACAACAACCAATGAGAGACTGTCCCCAGGCAGATTGGGCACTAGCCTCCCCTGCACTCAAGTTCCTGTCCTCGTTCCACTACAACCTGACAGGGGAGGGCGTGAGGACAAGCCCACAAAAAGGAAGCAGCTGCATTGAAAAGTATATATTCCAGGAGGTTCAGGAGGTGGAAAAGGTTACCCTGGATTAACACTGAAGCACTTAGAGAAGACCAACCAAGTCTATCAGATATATGTTATATTCACAAACATCGGTGTGGAAAATGTCTAGAACCTGAATCGGTCTTTGTTCTCTCATTGGTGAATAACTAAGATTTAAACAGTCATACCCAGGCCCGGAATTTTACTAAATAAACAGCATACGTTCAGTCAGTCTTGAGGACAGCATCCCTAAGGGACCTGCACTCTGAATGAGGGTTAACTCACACCCACTAGCATATGCTAGATCACACAGACATTTATACATTTTACATTTGGCTGAAAGGCAAATTAGGCTATTAATGGTCGCTTTCCACCTAAGAGATGATAACAGGTAATAACTCTGACTCTTCCCATGACAGAGCAGATTTAGGACTTCAAAGCATTTACGGAAGGTCTCAGAGCTACAGAGAGAGAGAGAGAGAGAGAGAGATGGCATCAGCATTAGTCTGAACACAGTGCCTCGCACAAAAGCAGAGCAATGAAGGACTGATCACGAATGTGTACTTTTTTCTCTCACAAGACAACGTTTCATCCTGCAAGAACCTTCCTTGCATTTCAACTCTACTACTAGAAAAGAGAATTCGGTATAGCAGACCGTTGATTTGAAAGCTCTTTTTCAATTTAATTTGGAATCAAGCCAATTCTTGCCTTGAAAAGTAAAACACTGTTTTTCAACAAGCACTTGTGAGAGTCAGCAAACTTTACGTAAAGGGACTGACAGCACCTGTTCAGGCTCTGGTGGTCTTCTGTTCTTAGCAACAGTTGCTCAACTCTATCAGAATGGAAGTACTCATGGCAAGATAGTATAATGATTAGGTATGATTATTCCAATAAAACTTTATTCATAAACCATTTGTGAGGCTGTTTTGAATATGATCTGGTTTTGGGCTATAGTTTGCTGACCCTGATATAACGTGTAGTCAGAGGCTAAAAAAAAAAAAAGTACAATCCTATCTCTTCTCTCCAGTTTAAAATCTGATCTTGAGGGAAAAAAAGTAAGCATGCAAAAAACCAAAAATATCCAATCAAAGGAGCATAAGCACAATAAAGAGGAGGATACCTAGTCAGATTGTCTATTCAACTTGTCTTACTCAGTGGTAAGTGTCCGCCACTGAAGGTTAGGGTAGTTGCTGGTGAGGAAAAGCCTTAAGAGAACACTGAAGAGTAAACTCACCCTGTACAAATGCAAGAAAATTTAAGCAAAGAATTGGTTTTTGGAAGCTGTGAGTTCCTTTGGCTCAGGTACAGACCTTCTTGGTACTGGGTACAGCAGTTGCCTTGTAATTACCCACCCATTGAGGTCTCCTCTCACTTCCTTTCCATGTTACTTTTAAAAATTCAGCCAGGTCAAAGTAATTTCGCAGCTCCAACGATGTTGCAACCATCATTTCTTCTTCACTTGCTGCCTCCTCACATCTGTCTCTAGCCCACTATCTCTCCAGTTTCTTTGCTTCCCTAAATTGCCTCTCAGATGTAGTTTCCAATGTGTCAGCTGTTTTCGTCATGGGAACTGACCTTATCTTACTTGCCTGCATAAGACAAATGTCCAGTTGATAACTTGAGAGATGACAAAGTTAAGTTTCTCTTAATTAAAAGAAAAGTAGCCCTGGCTGGTGTAGCTCAGTGGATTGAGTGCCAGCCTGGGAACCAAAGGGTCACCGGTTTGATTCCCAGTCAGGGCAAATGCCTGGGTTGCAGGCCAGGTCCCCAATAGAGGGTGCATGAGAGACAACCTCACACTGATGTTTCTCTCCCTCTCTCCCTCCCTTCCCCTCTCTCTAAAAACTAATAAATAAAATCTTTAAAAAAGAAAAGTAGCTATAGGTTATTAAGAGCATAGGTATTGGGTTCTACTGTCAACATAAGACCTTAGTGGATGGAGATTTATTAAGAAGGAGAGCATAATCAAGGAAATCCCCAAGTATCAGTTACATTTTTCATCAAATGATATGGCTATTTGAATGTCCCCCTCAACACGGAAAAAATGTAAACTTCCCAGATATTTGGATATCATGAACTTCCTAAAAGCAGTGGGTGAAAAGTTATGAGGATGCAATATTTTCATTTTGCAACAGGTTATTTTAATTTTTAAACAAACAATGTTATGATCTGAGATATGCTTCATAAATCAAAGGCAGGGCAACGGGTAGGTGTGGAACTACATATGCTTACACACTGTACAAGCAACACGACTGAATGGAACAATTGTTAAACCTGGCGATGTACCCACGCGACAGTACCCACAGCCAAAAAACAGGATTGAGTCACACCTATAGTCCATGGGGTTGTCAAAAGAAATTAAGTACTGTCATACTTCCACAGGACTTAGCATAGTTCCTGGCATAGGAGACAGGATACACATTAAATTCACTGAAATTGTACCCTCAAGTGTAGGATCCAACTTCAGAGCGGACAAAAGGACCTCAACTCGCAGCCGCCCGTGAGGACTGATTCTCATTAACCTCATCCTTCTGCTTTGGCATAACTCCGCGTTTTCCTCACAAATTGTGCTCAGCAGGGCCAGGTCTACACCATCTTCATTATATGCCCAAGATCAAGGGTCTGGAGTGTTTTGGCTGAGAATGTATCCCTTTGAGAATCTGACTGAAAAACTAGTAAGTTTCCTCATTCTGAAAGTATTTATACAAAAGGTGCGTGCAACATGGGATGGGCATTCACAGACATAGTGAAGTTCTCTTTTGGAAGCCATCTGAAAAACCTCACTCTGAATTTGACTTCTCTCTGAACACAATGCCTTGGGTAATCTATATCCTCTCATCAGGAGGCCTCTGGCCTCAGGAACACATCAGGTTACCTGTCTTGAGTTTCTGCGTGGGTGCTGGAGTTGTAGGAGCAGAAGTAGAGATCCTCAGTGATGTCAGAGCACTGGTGACCTTAGGCGGAGCTAGAAACCAACATGAAAGCAAGGATTCATCACGCGGCAGGAAAGAACAGCTTTATGCTGGGCCTGTACATCAACATAACCAATGAGAGGCATTTGGACGGCAGGAAAAATTAGGTGCTGATCTCCCCTGAACTGAGAGTTCCTGTCTTGGCTCTACAAAAGTCTCACAGAGGAAGGCTTGAAAGGAAAAAAAAAAACAAAAACAAAAGAAAAAAAACCCCAGCTATATTAAAAGATTCTGGGAAGTTCAGAGTTGAAAAAGGATACCTGGGATTTACACTGAAGCACTTTGAAAATCCAGCCTTTCATGTCATATATACATAAACCTGTATGAGACTGGACCTGTGTTAGTCTACTCAGGGGGGAATGACTAAGACCTCGACAGGGGTCCCCAGCTCCAGAACGCTAACCACATAAACAGTCTTCAGCTCAGTGGGTCCTAAGGGTGTGCTCCCGAGGGGCCTGTCCTCTAAATGAAATTAACTCACGTTCACCAGCACATGCTAGATCTCACAGGTTTATACATTCAGCTAGAAGGTAAACTAGACCACAGGAAATCCGTCGATTCTTTCCGGGGTCAGAGGGGCTATAGGAAGGTCTCAGAGCTACCCAGAGAGAATGCAGAAATGGAAATTAAGCCCAACCCAGTGCCTGGCACACAAGCAGATCAATGAAGACCAGAATCAAGAATGTGTACACTTTTCTCACCAGGCACCTGTTTTTGTTTGTTTGTTTTTATGAGAAATGTCCTTAAAACTCAACTCTATTAGCTACAAAAGAAACCCTCAGAGAACAGACAATTGATTTGAATGCTCTTCTTTTTAGAG
Organism: Mormoops blainvillei; assembly: GCA_004026545.1. Classification (NCBI taxonomy): domain Eukaryota; kingdom Metazoa; phylum Chordata; class Mammalia; order Chiroptera; family Mormoopidae; genus Mormoops; species Mormoops blainvillei. Next base: position 11,252 of record PVJD01016828.1, read on the forward strand.
AATCAGTTTAATTTGAAATTAAGCCAATTTGTGCCCTAAAGAGGAAAAGCTTTTTTTTCACATACATTTGTGAGTTTCTACCTCATACAAGACATTAGTCTTAAGCAGAGGCCAGCAAACTTTCTGTAAAGGGGCAGACAGTAAATGTGTTTGGCTTTGGGGGCCCTATGGTCTCACTGGCAATTGCTCATGGACTCTGTCGGCATGAAAGCAGCCATAGACCAGCATAATGAATGGGTATGGCTGTTCCAATAAAACTTATTTATAAAACACTTGGCAGGCCTGTTTTGAATCTGGTCTGGCCCTGGGCTAGACAGTTTACTGACCCGGATCTAAGCTGTAGTCAGAGGTTTTTCAGGATCTAATCCTTTCCCTCCAGTTTACAATCTAGTCTAGAGAAAAAAGCAAACATGCAAAAAATCTGATCAAAGGAGCATAAGGAACAATAAAGTGGAGGAAACTAAAACCAACCTATAATGAACTTGTTTTTATCAGTGGAAAATGTCTTCCCCAAGAAGAAGTGAGGATGAATAAGTGTAGATGCAGGCGAGGAAAAGCTGTTAACAGGAAGCTGAAGAGCAAGCTGAGCCTGTGAAAAATGCAAGGAAACTTTAGCAAAAACTTGGTTACTGGAGGCAGAGAGTCACTGTGTCAATTACTGACCCACTTCCTACCAGACAGAGCAGTGGCCTTGTAAAAATACCTGCCTATAAAAAACCGGTAGGCAGCCCTGACTGCTGAGGCTCAGTGGGTTGGGTTCCCGCCAGGGCAACCAATCGACGTTTCATTCTCACATCAATGTTTTTCTCCCTTTTTCCCTCCCTTTCCCTCTTTCTCAAAATAAATAAAAATCTTTTTTTAAAAAAACTAAAAAAAAAAAAATTGGGAGTCATGGTAAAAACTCCTATTAATCCCTGTCCCTGTTATACTCAGCCAGATCAAAATAATTTCGCAACTTAATCTCTTCTCCACGGGCTGTCTCCTCGCATCTGTCTCTAGCCCACTATCTCATCGAATTCATCGGTTTCCCTGAATTGAATTCATCGGCTTCCCTGAATCGCCCTAGTCAGTTGTTTTCCCCATCTGAATTGACTTTATCTAACTTCCCTTCTTAATGGAAATAAGCCTTGTCCAAAAATTTGAATTTACAAAATGAAGTTTATCTTAATTAAAAAGAGAAAGCGAGCCCTGGCTGGTGTGGTTCAGTGGATTGAGCACCAGCCTATGAACCAAGGGGTGGTTAGTTTAATTCCCCATCAGGGCACATGCCTGGGTTGTAGGCGGGTCCCCAGCAGGGGGTGCGCAAGAGGCAACCACACATTGTTGTTTCTCTCCCTTTCTTTCTCCCTCCCTTCGCCTCTCTCTAAAAATAAATAAAGAAAATCTTTTAAAAAATATTTAAAAAGAGAGAGAGAGATACAGGTTATTAAGGACACAGACATTGTATTCTGCTGTCAATATAAACCTTTAGTGGACAGATTCATTAAGAAGGAGCACTAGAAACCAGGAAATCCTCAAATACCCACTTCTTTCACTGAACAAGGCTTAGCCTATCCATATCAAGACTGAAGAAGTGTGAACTTCCCAGATTTCTGGATTGCGTGAAATCTTAAAACAACTAGTAAACAGTTATTGAGATGCAAGTGTTTTCAATTGCAATAAGGTCATTTTTATGCTTAAATAGCAATGTCGTGATGATATGAGACATGCCTTCAAGAAATTCAAGATAGAGTATGTGGCTGGAATTCTATGGGCTTATACAATGTATATGCAATGAAATGGAGTTGATAATTCTTTCCCTAAATGTTTGATTCCCCAAAATTTGAAGAATAAACCGATAATCCTAACATTCTAAGATTCTCTGAGTGAAGAAAATCAAATTTTAATTTACGATGACCTAAAATCCTCGTGCCAGCCCTACAGGCATTAGAAGGAACAGTCATCAAAAAGTTGATAATTGGTAAAGCGGGTGATAAACCTACCCGTCAGTACCCAAACTATAAAATAAGATTGAATCACACCCACAGTGCATAGAGGTGCCATAAGAATTAAGTGATATAAGACTTCTAAAAAATCTTATAATGCTTCCTGGCACATGGAGGACCAACTAAGTTCTCCATTCAGAGCCCCGTGTGAGGCCAGTATCTCCTTAAGTGGATGCTGCTCTTTGGCATTCCCTATATTTTCCTCAGACACGTGTGCTCAGTGGGGCCAAATTCATACCATCCTCATTAGCTATTGAAGATTTTGATGGTTGGTTGACTAAAAATAAATAACTTTAAGAATCTGATCTTAAAAACAATGGCTCCTTAGTTCTGAAAATACTTATAGATACCAAACCAGCATATAATAAGAGATGAGGGCTCACATGTCCTACGCATGGTTGGAACCCAGGGAAGAATTCATACTTTGGACTGTACTTCTGACTCAGCACATGCCCTGAGTGGTCTTCATCCTCTCTTCTGAAGGCCTCTGGCCTCAGAGACCCATCAGTTTACCTGTATTAAGGTTTGGTGTTGGTTCTGGAGTTGTAGGAGCAGAGGCAGAGATCCGAGGTGATGTCCGAACACTGGTGACTTTGGGTGGATCTAGAAACCATCATGAAAGCAAAGGTTAATCAAGCAGCAGGAAACGAGAGCTTTGTTCTGGGCCTGTACATCAACAACAACCAATGAGAGACTGTCCCCAGGCAGATTGGGCACTAGCCTCCCCTGCACTCGGAGTTCCTGTCCTCGTTCCTCTACAACCTGACAGGGGAGGGTGTGAGGACAAGCCCACAAAAAGGAAACAGCTGCATTGAAAGTATATATTCCAGGAGGTTCAGAGGTGGAAAAGGTTACCCTGGATTAACACTGAAGCACTTTGAGAAGACCAGCCAAGTTTATCAGGTGTATGTTCCTTCATAAACATCAAGGAAGATGCCTGGAACCTGGATTGGTCTTTGTTCTCTAACTGGTGAATGACAGATTTAAACAGTAGTACCCAGGCCCAGAATTTTACCAAATAAATACTAAATTCAGTCACAGGCTGCTCTGGCTCTGGAGTAGCCCACTGTCAGTCTCACTACTTCAATGATAAACTCTATTTCCCTTTAATCTCTTACAAAAAAATGCAGTCACAGCTGAGGGTGCCCTTCTAAGGGAGTTGCACCCTAAATGAGGATTAACTCACACTCACTAGCAGATCCAAGATAACACAGAGGATTTATACAATATACATTCAACTAGAAGTAGGACTAGCCCATTTAAGGTTCCTACCAACCTGAGATAAAAACAGGTAATGACTTTGGCCCTTTTCAAGATCTGAGTGGTGCAGGTGTTCGAACCACTTACAAAAGGTCTCAGAGGTACCAGGGAGAGAGCTGAAACCAGAGTTAAGTCCAAACACAGTGCCTGGCACAAAAACAAACCAATGAAGGTCTGATTCAAGAATATGTGCTTTTTAGCCCTAGCTGGGTAGCTCGGTTAATTAGAGCATCATCCCAATATACCAAGGTTGTGGGTTCGATCCCCAGTTAGGGCACATACAAGAATCAACCAATGAATGCATAGATAAGTGCGACAATGAATCGATGTTTTGCTTTCTCTCTTTCTCTAAAAATCAACAAATTAAAAAAAATTTTTCTTAAAAAAAAGTATAATTTTTTCTCACCATACACCTTTTTATCCTGCAAAAGCTTCCTTGAATCTCAACTCTAGTAAGCAGAAAAAAGAGAACCTTTGCCTAGGAGACCTTTTCTTTTGAAGTTCCTCTTTTGAGATCCAGTTTAATTTGGAACTGAGCCAATTTTTGTTTTGAAGTGAAAAAGAAACCCTTTTTTCCACTAATTTTTTTGAGTGCCCATTACATGCAAGGCATTAGTGTAAAGCACAGGTCAGCAAACCTTAGATAAAGGACCAGACCAAAAGTGTTAGGGTTCGGAAGTTCATGGTCGCGGTGGCTCTTGGTCAACTCTGTTGGTGTGAAAGCAGCCGTAGACCAGAGAGTATAATGAGTGGATATGGTTGTTCCAATAAAACTTTCATATAAAACCAGTGGTGGGCTTGTTATCCTCGAGTGGAAGGTCCGGGTACAGAAAGAATGAAAGGAGATCCACTCAGATTAGCTGGTGAAGACCTGGCCCTTCTTCCCTGACATTACTTAGATTTTCCCCTTAAACCTGTGCTCAGCTGGCCAGATCCACAGCATCCTCATCAGATGTCTGATATCATGGGTTGGGGGTTTTTGGCTAATGACAAATCAATCTCTTTGAGAATCCAAATTTTTTAAAAAATGGATCCCCTCACTCTGAAGATACATACATGTACAGTAGATGCCTGTCATATGGGATAAGGTTTTTAAAGATCACATGAGACCATATGGAACCCAGGGAAGGACCGCTAGCGTAGATTGTATGCGTGTGTACTGCCTTAACACACGCCCTGGGCAATCGCATCCTCTCCTCAGAAGGTCCAGAGCTTCCGAAGCACATTGGTTCACCTGTCTCGACGTTCTGCATGTGTGCTGGCATTGTAGCAGCAGGAGTAGAGACCCCAGGTAATGCTGGGGCCCAGGTGGCCTTAGGCCGAGCTTGTAGTCAACATGAGAGCAAGGGTTAACCAAGCCACAGGGAACAAGAGCTTTGTGTTGGGCCTGTACACACATCCAATGAGAGACCGTATTCAGGCACGACTGGGCACTAATCTCCGTGAACTCAGAGTTCTTGTCCTTAGTCTACCAGAATCTGGCAGGAGAAAGCTGAAAGTGGGCTGGCTGAAGGAAAACATGCATTTAAAAGTATACATTCCAGGAGGTTCAGACGTGAAAAAGGTTACCCGGGATTAATGTGGAAGTACTTTCAAAACATTATCCATGCCTACCTGATTTATCAGATGTTTATGTTTATAAACATCTCTGAGGTACAGAAAATGTCTAGAACTTGGACCTACCTATCTTCGTTTCCTCAAGAAATTCACTAATTAAGTGATGATGTCTCCTGACATGAGAGACAGAATAAATATCAACCTCACTACAATCTGACACCCAGGAACAGAGTCCAGTAAAGGACCTTTATTCAGAACTCCTTGGGAGAGCAGAATCCCAGTAACCTGACTGTTTTTCTCTGGCATTTCTTATATTTGCTTTTAAACCCATGCTCATTGTGCAAAATCCACACCATCCTCATTAGATACTGGAGATCAGTATTCGGGGGGGTTTGGCTAACAATGAATCTCCCTGAGAATCTCACTATAAAAACAAATGGGTCTCCTTATTCTGCAAATACCTGAAGTTACAAAAGCTGCGTATAATATCAGACCAGGGGGTTCACAGATCCTGTGATACCTTCATTTGGAGCCACCCAAAAAGCCTTACCCTGGGTTGTACATCTGGCTTAACACAGTTCCATGGATGGTTTACATCCTCTCCTGAGAATGCCTGTGGCCTCAGACACATTGCTTTACCTGTCTTGAGGTTCCGTGTGGGTGCTGGAGTTGTGGGAGCAGAGGTAGAGACCCTTGGTGATGTCGGAGCACTGGTGACCTTAGGTGGAGCTGGAAACCAACATGAAAGCAAAGATTAATCAAACAGCAGGAAACTAAGAGCCTTGTGTTGGACCTGTACACACACAACCAATGAGAGACTCTCTGTCCCCAGGCAGAAATGGGCACTAATCTCCCCTGGATTCAGAGTTCCTATCCTTGGTCAGTGAAATTCTAGCAGAGGAGGGCTTGAAGGGGAGCCAAAGAAACAAACAAAGAAAAAATACAGCTGTATTGAAAAGTATATATTTTGGGCAGTTCAGAGGTAAAAAGGATACCTGGGATGAACACTGAAACATTTTGAGAAGACCAAGTTTGCCTATCAGATTTATGCATCTTTGTAAAGATCCGTGAGATGGGGAAAATGATAGGTCCTAGAACCTGGACTGTCGTTGTCCTCTCAGTGATATAAATGACTAGCTTAAAAAGTAGTTTCTAGGCCTAGGAAGCTACAAATAAATAAACGGCATTAAATTCAGTCAATCTTAAGGATAGCCTCCCAAGAGACCTGCACCCTAAATGAGGATTAACTCACACTCACTAGCCTTTGTTAGATCACACAGACTATATGTTTGGCTAGATGTGGACTAGACCACAGAGTCCAAGGGGTGTGGGGTTCAGAACCACTTACGGAAGGTCTCAGAGCTGCCCAGACGAGAGCTGAAGCTGGAATGGAGCCCAAATACAGTGCCTGACACAAATGTAGGTCAAGGAATGCCTGGTCAGGTCGTTCACTTGGTTAAGGTGTTGTCCCAATGCACCAAAGTTATACATTCACTCCCCAGTCAGGGCACATACAAGAAGCAACCAATGAATGCATAAATCAGTGGAACAACATATCAGTCTCTCTCTCAATCTTTCTTTCTTTCTCCCTCTCTCAATAAATTTTTAAAAAGAACATACACATTTTTCTCAATAGGCATTTTTTTAAAAGAAGGTTCTTTAAACTCAACTCCATTAACTATAAAAGAAACCCCTGGAGAGCAGGCAATCGGTTTGAATGTTCTCCTTCTTAGAGAATCAGTTTAATTTGGAATTAAGGCAATTTGTGCCTTAAAGAGGAAAAAGAATTTTTTTAAACAAATATTTGTGACCATCTATTACATGTAAGACATTAGTCTTAAGCAGAAGTCAGCAAACTTTCTTTAAAGGGGCAGACAGTAAATGTGTTTGGCTTTGGGGGCCCTATGGTCTCAATGACAGTGGCTCAGCTATGCCAGTGTTGAAAACAGCCATTGCCCAGGTAGTATAAGGATTATTTACTTATAAAACACTTGGTGGGCCTGTTTTGAATCTGGTCTGGCCCTGGGCTAGACAGTGCTGACGCTGAGCTAAGCTGTAGTCAGAGGCTTTGCAGAAGTGGACAATCCAGTCCTTTCCCACCCATTTAGAATCTAGTCTAGAGGAAAAAGCAAACATGCAAACAATCTGATCAAAGGAGCATAAGGAACAATAAAGTGGAGGAAACCAAGACAGGTCAAGTAATGAACTGGCCTTCACCAAAGGGAAATACCTTCCCCAGGAAGAAGCAAGAAAGACATAAGTACAGATGCGGGTGAGGAAGAGCTGTAACAGAAAGTTGAGGACTGAGTTGAGTCTGTGAAAAATGCAAGGGAACTTAAGCAAAGACTTGGTTTTTGGAGCCAGGGAGTCACATTGCCTCAGTTATGGACCTACTTCCCACCGGATAGAGCTGCAGCCTTGTTAAAGAATTGGTAGGCTCTGTAATGCCTCCTACTGATTCCCTTCCATGACATTTTCAAAAATCTAACCAGACCAAAATAATTGCACAACTCCAGAGGTTTTGTAATCATAATCTCTTCCCCAAGTGCTGCTTCCCCACCTCTGTCTCTAGAGCCCTATCTTATCAGCTCTTTGGCTTCCCTGAATCGCCTTCCAGATACACTTTCCCCAGGGTCAGCTGTTTTTCCCTCAGAACTGACTTTGTCTTACTTGCCTTTTTAAGGGAAATAACCTAGTCCAAAAATCTGGAGTATGCAAATAAACTTTTCCCAATTTAATGAAAAAGAAATAGATGTACAGCTTATTAAGGTTGCAAATATTGTACTCTACATCAATATAAGACTTTAACAGGAGGACATTAAGAAAAAAAAAAAGCAGAAACCTGGGTTTTTAAGATGCCCACCTCAAAAGAAATGTAAACTTGCAGATTTTTGCATTTCATGAAATCTTAAAAACAAACAATAAACAGTTATTGGAATGCAAATGTTTTTATATTGCAATAAAGTCATTTTAATTTTTAAACAAGCAATGTTGTGATATGATATGAATTATGCTTCATGCAATCCAAGGCAGGGCAGAGGTTGGGGCTGAACTATATATGTTTAGACAACATATATGCAATAAAATTGAGTTGATATATATGAAAACTAGCTGATAAATCTACTTAATAGTATTATATAAAATATTGCTTATTTATATGTTTAAAATATTGAAAGGACACATCATCATTTTTTAAGACATAATTTCAGAGAAAAAGTGGAGGTTTTTAAACTGAATAAAGTCAGCTTGATAAACACGTTCACTACCTTTCACAGTGGAGCAGCGAATGCTTTTTCATGAAGTTAACTAACATTTTGGAAGTACTGCTTTAAGAGACAGTTTACTAGCCCTCGTTCTTGAATCAAGGTTGTTTTTAACACTTCATTCTACACAATTAAGTAATCTTATTTCCCAGGAATTATTAAAATACAGGATTGTAGGAACTTCCTCTTTCTTAGTTAAGGAAGAGCAAATCACTACCAAACGGTAAGCATCTCAGCTCACCCACGTGAAGTGATGAAAGGAAGGAGGAAGTCAAGCTC
>PVJD01016829.1:0-19596 GCA_004026545.1 Mormoops blainvillei
TCAGCAGACATTTGAGGAAGGACTTTAGCATGCAAGATTTAAGAACAAAAACAAACCAAAAATACTGAGAAGAAATCAGAGGGAAAGAAACCGTGCAGGAAGTGGAGGAAAGCTTCAAAGAAGCTGTCGTTGACCTGTGTGGAGAGCCGAAAAGCTTTTCATCTGTAAAACAAGAATAGGATGTTAGAAAAAGAAAATTTCAGAGATTTTTAAAGAGCCCTTGGACTTCAGAAATTTGACAGTAGACATAAAAATTCACTATATGGGTTAAGAGATAAAATGAGGAAGCTTCCCAGGAAGTAGGATTTTTATTTTTTTTATGAGATAGAAAATATAAGAGAAAAAGAAAGTTAGAGATTCAGTCCAGGAGGGCACCCTTCTAATTTAACTCGTGTTCCAGAAGAGAAGACATTTTTTTTTTAATTCCAGAAAACTGGAGTGAATTTCTAGATTGAGAAGGGCCATTGAAATCCAAGTGAAATAGATGAAAAAAGACTCATAGCATATGACCATGAAATTTCATTACAGGGAGAAAGGACATTACAAAGGACAAGGATTCAGAGAGAGGGAAATAATTGTATTATACTTCAAAGCATCAGGAATTAGAATGACATCAGACATCTCGACAGTAATATTGAGCCAGGAAGAGCAGTGCTTTCCAAATTCTGAGAGGAAAGGCTTTCCAAAGTAGAGTTAACACACCTTCAAACTATTAGTCAAACTTAAAAAGATCTCACAAAGCCTATCTCCCATGTGCTTTTTCTCAGGAACTTCTAGAAGATGGGTTTTGAGAGAGGGAGAGAGAGAAAGAGAGAATGAACAGGGAAAAAGGAAGATATGGGGTCTAGAAAACAGGAGATGCCACATGAGAAAGAGACAAACTGACTCTCCAGGGTGAGGATGAGGAAGAGTCCTGGATGATGGCCAAGCAGCAGACCTCATGAGCGGCAAATACGAACTTAGCAGGAAGCCAGAGGGGTCAGTGAACAAAAGAACCAGGGAGCCCGTGAGTACTTGCTGTTAGGAAATAAGTATGAAGATTTGAAAGTGGTCTCTGGGATATAGCAGCTGAGGCTGGTGAGGCGAGTGACTGATGCTTCTAGTTCTAAACCTTGTGGAAATATCTGATGTTTAAATTATGTACTATATAGGTATAGGTTTGACAAAGAATGAAGGGAAGTTTGGGCTATGAATTAGGTTCCAGAACGAGAACTCAAACAACAACCAAGGATCGGGAAGAGGTTCCTGAGGAGTGTGCCCTGGAGGACCCCCTTCTAGAATGCAGCAAAGACTCCTGGTGGAGCCTCCTGGAAAGAGAATTGAAGAAGGAAGGGACTGAGTTGCTACAACATGGATGGACCTGGAGGGTATTATGGTAAGTGAAATAAGTCAGACAGAGAAAGACAACTACCACATGACTTCACTTATCCGTGGAATCTGAAACAAACAAAAACAAAAACAGAATCAAGCTCATGGATAACTGATGGTCAACAGATGGGAGGGGTTTGGGGGAAAAAAAGGTGAAGGGATTAAGAAGTACAAATTGCCCATGATAAAAACAGTCACAGGGATGTAAAGTACAGCACAGGGAATATAGTCATTAATACTGTAATAACTATGTACGGTGCCAGGTGAGTGTACTAGACTTATCTGGGTGATTGCTTCGTAGGATATGTAAATCTCTAATCACTATGTTGTACACCTGAAACTAATATTGTATGTCAGCTATAATTAAAAATCAATTCAAAAAAGCAAGCAAGCAAGCAGGCACGGCTGAGCACGGGGCAGAGCAAGCGAGGCGAGAACTCGATGTTCCAGGGAACAGGCCACAGTGGGTCACTACTTCCCTTCAAGGAAGCAGTTCCTAAATGTGACCTGCCTGGAATTAGGACAGGATTAAAGGAAGCTCCGTGCCCGGCATGGGCCATTTACGGAGTGAGAAGGCGAGCAGAAAAGCAGCCTTGGGGAACCTTGCTGTTCCTTGCGCCGTCTTCCTTTTACTCCACGTTAGGGAGCAATTGGCTCTAGCCCCTCCATTGCGCCCAGCACTGCAGGCTCATGCCGCTCAAGGCCCGAAGAGCCTTGAATGCAAGCCCGCAACCCTGAGTCCAGGAGAGTTTCCCCGGTCACTTTCCCTGGAATGTCCTATTTGTTTCACCATGTGTGGCCCACTCCGAGGACTTTCTTCCTTTTAGAACCTGACACAGACGTCTTCTCCCAAAGCACACCCTCCCTACCTGGGGGTCCTGGGGGTCCTCAGGGCTGCACCCTGCTAGGGACAATAGCTTTGACCAGAGATCCTGAAGGCAATTCACTGGGTGGGTCCTGCACCTTTTCAACTTCATTAACATTTCAGAAAGAAAGAAAAAAAAGAGCCACAGTACATCTACAGGTTAAGGAGTATTCTATGGTTACAGTAACATAGTAGGGTAGGACCATCCCCTTGTATCTTACTTTTCAATTCATACGCAAAGTGAATTTCCAAGTGCAAAGTCTGAAAGCACTGCATTTTGTGTAAAGATACTTCAGTATTCTTATTAACGGAGTTCCAGCCATCCCTCTTATCAAAATCAAACTCAGCCTGACCCATCTTGATGAAAATCATTCACTGTTTACAATCGCTGAATCTTTGCTCCCAGAAATGATTCCCAGGATGACAGCTGTAGTTATCTCCTTCTTACCCCATCTCCTGAGACATCATTGACTTAATTTCACTCCTAGTATTTATGAACTGCCTACTGGAGAATAGCAGCATCACAGAAAATGTCATTCTCTTTCCAAACATCCTTCATCTTTAAAATCTTTGATTTGTGGATACTACAAACAAAACATTTTATGAATCAGTGGTGCGGGAGTTTCCCAAGCAGATTGTTTAGTAGCTTGGGGCAAAGATCCGTCCCCAAAGGAGATCGTGACCTCGTGAGGGGTCATAAACTGTTCCAGCTGGCGGAAGCCGCAGCTTTGCTCGGCCCCAGGTCCTTACCCCTTCTAGCCAAGGGAGAGGCACCGCACCGGGCAGTGTAACAGACGCTTGGGTTACTGGAACCGCGCTCCCCACTCCACATTCTCTTCTTGGGCGTCAACTGCACCTCTTATCCGGGGTCCTAAAGAACCGTGGCTCTGGAGCCCCTCCCGACTTGTCTCTTGTGCCCCCCACTCCAAGGTTCTCCCTCCCCGGCATCACACACACTCCGGGCGCCTCCTTCCGTCTGGTCATTGACAAGCCAGTTGCAGCTCGGTTACTCCTCCCAAGGCACACAAGCCATCTCCAAACACGCAAATCCAAGTCAAAAACAAGACACCCAAGGGATCTGCGAGAAGAGTACAGCGGAGGCCCTCGGGAGACCGCTGCGTTTCTCTGAGGCTGTGGCTCACTCCCACCTTTACGGATTCGGCTGCACTCTGCACCCCAACGCGTGGGATGCGGAAGCCCGAGATCTGTGTGTGAAGCAGATCCCTACCTCCAGTTTTGAAGTCACCTTCGGGGGGTCTCCTCTCTGACGCGTCCCGCGGAGTCCCGGCCGGGAGCGGCCGGCTGGCGCAAATCCTCTGGAGCTGGGCGGGGCTCCGCGCGCCCGGGCGAACCTGACCCTAATCACCTGCTCCGGGCGGGCTCCCCGCCTGGGACGCGGCCCCGGCGCGCGCTTCGGGGCTGGCCTCCCGGAACCCGGTTCCTGCCGGAGTTCCCGAAGGCTCCTGTCGGCCCGCTCGGGTCGATGGGAGCACCCCTCCTCCCTCCCGCAGCCCCGGTCGGGGAGGTTGTGCAAAGGCTGTAATGGAATCCCTGCTCCGCTCGTCACTCCCCTGCTCACTTGTCAAAACTCCACAGCATTCCAGAACCCCTTCCCCGGTCACTCCCCTCGCCTCGCGGGGAACAGGAAACCGCCCCGGGGAGGGTCTCGGGCAGTTTGGGGTTGCGGCTGCAGACACTTCGTCTACATCCAGTGCTCAGGAGTTTCCAGTGGTAACTGGGAGCAGGTTGGAAGGAGAAAACGCCCCACCCAGACACCCTCGCGGGGTCCCAAGGTCTCCTTCCAGCCGCCGCAAGAAGCTCCACCCCCCCCCACATCAATTCATTTCATAACTGCTCCGTTTCATAATCAGCAGCAGCATGGGTTCTCACTGGGGGCGGGGTGGGGGAGAGCCCAACCTCGAATCACAACCATCACACCGGGCAGGATGTCGGGAAACTTTCCAGAAATCTCCAGTTAGATTCTTTCTGCTAGAGTAACCAAATTCACCACTGCTGAATTACAATCGCCGGTGACTGCACAACTTAAGCATTTCCTTTATACCTTCTCCGGCTCCGCGCCCCTCCCGTCTTCTTGGGGTTCAGTCAACAAGTCATCCCCCCTGAGAGGCATGAATGGGCCTGGGCCGTGCAGCCATCTCTCCAGCTGCAAACTGATGAGGAAGCCCGACCCTCGGGCTCGATTGTTTACATCACACCCACTGAGGGCTTCCTGTCTTATATTAATGGGAAGACAAATAAGACAGGAAAGGAGTGTTTGCTTTTCTTAGAGCTGCCTTGGGAGGGGGGACAGGCAGAGAGAGGAGGAATTGCCCCACATTTCATTGCACGAAGACGTTGCTTTTCAAAACTTCAACTGTATTTCATTCCATTTTTCTACTTTAACACTTGTTGAAAAGTAAAAGCATTGCTGTGCCAAACCTCAAACCATTAAGGGACTTGAGCTCAAACGCATTTTCACCTGGCTTTCGGAGAGGGATCCAGGTTGGAGCTACCAGGGGGAGCTAGAGGGGAAGAGACCTCCCCCGGCTGAGTGGCACAAACCGAAGCCCGGCACCTTCTGAGACTTGCAGACAGGTGCACATACTCCCCCCATTCCTTGGGGTTCATACAAGAACCTTGCCTTGTCCCATTCCCCTACTCTATGCTCTCTGAGCTATGGTTCTCCTCCCGGGAGTCCAGGAGCCCCTGGAAGTAAATTAGCTTTGCAACGGACAGATCTAGTGGAATTTGAAGCAATTAATTATAAAGAAAGAGGCAAAAGCAGCCTTCAGTTCCCAGTCCCATTACTGCCATCGCAGTGGGTAATTAGAGCCTGGGAGGGGCCAATCCATGTCAAGACCCGCCTGGCCATCTGCCCTCTCTCAGAAGCAGCCCACAGAGCGCCTGGTAAGTAATCATCATAATCATCAGTCCTGGAATTACCCCCAGTTGCTTCATTCAGGTTGGCACAAGAGCAAGTCGGGAAGCAGGCAGGAGGAATCAGACCACGACAGTCCCCCTTTGGAAGTACCGGGAGGAAGTAAAACTCCCAGATAAAGTGTATCTCAAAGAGGTGTGGGTGTTGCAGCCAGCACTGACACGTGGAGCTAGGCGAACATTGCATGTGCCCAGTGAGAACAAGCTCTGCAAGCCAGTCCTCAAAATACTGCAATTCCTGGGGCAGAGCAAGTTAGGCTGATGGCTGTGGGAAGTCCAAGTGTAGCAGAAATCTCAAATAGAAAGTGTCTGCTTTACAAAGAGTACAAGGGTCTCAGTGAATGCTAGGTCCTCCCCATTCCCTTTCCCCTCTTTTCTGCCCTGAGGTGGTAGTCCTGATGCATTCATTAACATACCTTTTATGAAGCATCTGGGCATCTAAGTTTTATGGGAGTTACGTTCCAATCGAATGATTTTCTAATAATTTCAGAAGTGCTCCTTTTCTTCCTTTCTCATTGCTTTCTCCGCCGACAGTTTCTTCATGCTTTTCTTCTACCTTTCCCTCCTCCTTCAATCTGGTGTGCAATTTATGATATGCAAACCAATGCTGTTTAAAGTAAATCCTCGATTTCAAGCATATGCAAATAAATAGTCCCCCTTCGCCCACCAACTTTGTTGCCTAAGCTGAGTTTAGGGTGTGTATGTGCTGGGAATTAAAATGTAGCCACATCTGTAGAAGATCTTAATTTCAGGAAAGCCTTGAATGCACATGACATTCTCATCAGCAGGCCAGAAAGATATGATCTGGTCGGTCTTTTCCCTCACCGGGTCTCACTGCTAACTGGAAAAGAGATCAATGGCTCAGCAAACAAAGGGGTGCTTAAAACGTGGCCTCCAACTTCATACTGGGTCTGGTTTAAATAATATTTAAAATTGCTATATGCACACCCAGAGTCTAAAGATAAAATCAGTTTGTGTGGGAACTGTTGATATGTCAGGAGAATCCAAAGTTGATTCGACACATGAAGGAAATGGTTCATTAAAAATAGTTTAGAGTCAGCATTGATGGCTGATGACAAAAGCAGCATCCTGAGGGGTGATGGTCAACATGACAGGCACAAATGGGTTTAATATCTAGAGTCAGGAAAACCTGACAAAGGCCTGAGGATCACAGCAGACTGTGCGGCTACTGTGAACCTGCATGTGTACTGATAAGAAAGAGGCTACACGGTACTGGGGTGAATTCGCATGAGTGGGAGTTTGACATGAAAGGGAGGTGCCTTTCCCACAATAAAGAATTTGGCAGCAGACTCTTCTTAGGGTGGTATGTCCAGCCTGAGGCCCCTTATTTTAAGGGAGATGTGGAGACATTGGAAAAGTTCCAAAGGAGAACCTAAATGATTAAAGAGACAGAAAATAGAACCTATGAGGGAAGGTTAAAGGATTTGAAGTTGTTTAGTCTAGAGTGAAAAAGTGCTTAAAGGCAAATGTAACCGTCTCCCATTTGAAGGGTTATTATAAAGAGGATGCCGACCAGCTGTTCTTCATCTCCACAGAAGACAGAAGAGGTAAGAAACTCAAAAGCAAGATTAAAATTCGGGTCAGACATAGAGAACACTTGCTTGATGTAATGGCAACTGACTTGGCATTGACATCCCTGTGAGTGAGATCTTCACCCATTGAACTCCAGCCTAAGTGATAGCCTTGCATGTTTAGGCAGAAGCCAGGCTGGAGAATTTCTTTCATCCCCTTCTAGGACTACAGTGTTCCTCGTTTCTCCATTGACTATGGGAGCTAAGATCCTGCGTGTCCACGTTCCTAATTCCCAAACAAGGTGCTGAGAGAGTACAAGGCTGCGCACAAACACGTGCCCACAGCCCACTGGATCTTTGTTTATTGGGATGGGTGTCTCTAAGGGTATGCCCAACCTCAGACACTAAGTAGATGACAAACACATTTTATAGACCCACTCCTCTCCGTAGTTTCTATGTACAGGCAGCACTGCTTTTTGTTGAGTGGGTCCACAAATATTAGTTGATGAGGATGATAATAATAATAGCTACGAATTATTAAGTTCTTACTGCAATTGTGTTGGGTGCTGTGCTAACTACTTTATGTCGATTATTTCTCATTTACTTATTTATTTTTTGCAGTGACCCTGCGACATGGTAATAATTATTAGCCTTATTCTAACACAAGGAAACTGAGTCGCGACGAGGTTAAGTAATATAGCTATTAAAGTGGTGCAATCCCAATTCAAGCCCATGTAGCCCGACTCAAAGGATGTGCTTAACCATACACCACTGCCTCCCATCATTAAGTATTTTTAGCTCTTAGGAGGGAAGAAACACTGTGAAAAGAAGCATTTATGCTCGGTGACCCCAAATGATCACAAACCAAGCCTTCCGCAGCTTCCCATTGCCTGAGGAATGCGATGGTTTTTCCAGCTTAACAGGGGGAGGAAAGACTGACTTTGCCTTCTGACCAGAAACATGCGTTGCTATCTCCCACCAAGCTGAAGAATCCAATCAAGGTTCATGTGTATTTTATTAATCAGAAACACTTGGCTGTTCATCTCTACGTTAACTTTGCATATAGTGGGTCTTCTAGGAGTAGTGAGTGACTACAAATGCGTTATGACTGTGATACTTTAAGACTGAGCTACACTGAGTTTTTCCAGCGTGCTGGTGGTCAAGGCTCTGGTGGGTCATTCCTAAAGGCCTCTTATCAGATGTTCCCTGAGAGTCTCAAAATCCAACTGTTTCCTTTAATTCAGCATCCATGAGAAAGCATATGGATGGGTCACATATTTTTCCAAAGTCAACTACTTTCAGATCAAGGAAAGGTCTGTAATGGGGTTTATTGAGTGCTGTTGTATATCAACAATAGATGATTCATGAGTGAAACAGACATCAAAATGATTTTTAGAAAGGCAAACGAACCACACACAAACAAAAAATTAAAAGCCTTGATGCAAATTACTCCAAAGGACAGATATTTTCCCATTAGGACAATTTATCCTGAGTCTATAAACAGAGAGGGGCATAATTATCCAAGTGTTTGCTAACAGATTTAAACCGTATGTAGCTATAAAAGCTGGAGAGAGGAAGAAAGAGGAAATTCCCAGGAGGTCCCCGACCACATCCAGGGCCTAACAGATCTCTATAAATACAAAGACCCGCAGTGATACCAAGCAAAGCGCGGGAAGAAACCTCAGGATTTTAACCCGAGCCACAAAAATAACTTTGAATTGTCTTAAAACTAAACAATGACAATTCTACCAATAAACTTTCAGCCAACACATGGGCAGGGGGGTGACTTATTGGTGTTCCAGATGCAGTTAATAGAAACATGATGCCCAGGATAAAAAAGGTGTTCGGTACACGATGATTGAATGAATGAGTGAATGAGTGAATGAGTACCTGCACACATGCCCCCGCTGCCTCTTCCCCACTCTGAATCTCTGTTGGAAAGATGTCTTTGGTGCTTCAAACCCAAATCTCCCACACAGGGGTTGGACCATTCGATGCTGGTGCTCTGGAAACAGTTCGTGGAACCAGAGACTGGTTTTTGACCCAAAGATACCGATTTGTAATCGTGCCATGGACACAGGAAGGGGGACTACAGTACCTGTGGACCATCTTTGCAGGCCTGGATTCAAAAGCTTCCAGTATTTACACTATAGAGTCTCAACTCTATTTGCAGCCTGACGGAATCAAGTGCTAAGTAGCAAGCATGTATCTAGCACTAACCAGATGCCAAGTCTTGTTCTAAGCCCTTTACATGTTCATTCATATCCTGATTACAATGTTAAATGTTAAGAATGTTTACTATTATTATCAACCCCTTTTACAGGCAACAAAACTGGGCTGAAAGATTACCTAGGTAGCTCACGGTCACGTAACTAGTAAGTAGAGAAGCTGGAACTCAAAGAGATTCCATCTGGAACACTTGATCTTAACTGCTCTCCGATGTGACCTGAACAAATCTTACCTCCCGCCTCTCCTCAACACAAAATTACTGTCCCAGCCAAGGTATTACCCACAAATATTTAAAGAACATTCTGATCTCCGCAGGTCGTGTTCCCTGACCTCCCTAGCCTGCTGTCACCCCTCTCTCCTGAAGGCTCACATCACCTCTTCTCCCGTGAACGCAACTGTAACCTACTCAGCTCACATCGCGACTCTCTGACTAGATCTTAAGTTCCTTGGGGGTTAGGACTGTGTGTTGAATGGCAGCCTGGGGATGCAGTGGAATAAGAAAGACCTAGATTTAAAGTCTAAATCCCATCATTATTACCCATGGGACCCTGGGTAAGTCATTTAACATTTCCTGTTCTCATATTCAAACCACATTCCTGAAGGGCTAATTGGGGAGGGAATACTGAATGAGAAAATGTAAATGAAGTGTCTAGGATGATGCCTGACATTGTAGGCCAGCGATTCTCAACCATCAGCTACTATGACACCCAAGGGACATTTGACAACGTCTGCATATATTTTTGGTAGTCACAACGGAGGGGAGGGAGCTACCAGCACCTATCATAGGAGGTAGAGGGCCGGCTGTGCTGCTAAACATCCTAGAAAGCCCAGGACAGGGCCCCCACACGAAGGGTGATCCCGTCCAATATGTCCACAGCAATGGCTCCGAGGCTGAGAAGCAACCCTGCTGTTACTTCTTATTTTTAATAAAAGTTTTCTTCCCTTTCTTTATCTTTTACAGTACTGTGCTCATGGTAGGTATCTAGTAAATCTTTGTTGGGTAAGCCTCTGTGTGAATGGGCTCATGAATGTCTGAGTCCTAAGATATTTTGCTAGTCACCAGCTGACCTGAGGATGTGGTCTAGTCACGACAGGGGTTTAGGTGGGAGTTAATGAACCTGGAACCAGAACTTTCAAATAGCCCTGCGCAATCAAAGTGAGGTCAAAGTTGGCCCTAGGAGGACTTAAAGGCCAGCTCCTCCTCACTGGTCACCGCTCCCAGGTGACATGCTATTACTCTGCAAATGTTCCATTATCTGGATCTAATGCCCACTCCAAAGAATAATACAGTGAAAGAAGCAGAAGGCCATAGAAGAACTTGTTCGGTCTCTCACCCCATGCCCACTCTTCATCCCTGCAACAAGCACACACAACCGGGAGCCCAGTCAAATGACTCTCATCAAGAATGCAAATTCGAAAACACAGTGGAAGCGAAAAGAATGTGCAGTTATTACTTGAAGCTTTTGACAGGTTTAGTAAGATCAGTTGCAAGAGTTAGAAATCCAGGAATAAAAGCCTATATTCTTGGAGATAGCATTAATGACTTTAACACAAACCAGGAGAGAGAGAGAGAGAGAGAGAGAGGGAGAGAGGGAGAAACGCAATTCCTTCCATCTCTCATTCTCTAGACTTGGTGGCAACATCTGCTTCCCTTTCCATCTTTTACAGTCAGAATACTTGAGAGATTTTTGTGTACTTGTATATGAGAAATTGTAAAACTTAACTGTAGTTTCCAGTCATCTTTAAGCTTCTCTGGGAGATATCCTGAAGTAAATTACCTGCGTAGAACTGTGAGAACAAGACAGACTCTTTCTTGCTTTGGGCCCCTGCATACATCTAACCTGGGATTATCCCCCTCCCTCTAACCACCTTCACCTGGCTAATCCCGACTCCTCTCACTGGACTCAGTTTAGATATCGCCTTCTCCAGGGATCTCACCCTGAGCCTCCCCTAGAACATGTCAGGGGCCCTCCTTCGTGCTATCGAAGCATTCCCACTGTCCATTCACTTATCTGCTTACTCTCCTAGACTGTAAACTCTTCGGGGTAAGATTATGGGGCCTTGTTTACTATTTGGTCCCCAGGCCTAGCATTGCGCCTGGCACAATGGGTGCCCCATGAATATTTGTTAAATGAACGAGTATAAATGAGGAGACTTCCAAATGCATTCATTCCCACAACTATACTGATTGACTGCCTACTATGAACCAGATATTGGTGTAGGCACTGGGAAAACAACTATTACTACCTTGGTATTAACAAAAACAATAACAGTAAAAACAAACATAGCTAACATTTACTGGGTATTTACTACGGACCAGGCATCGGGCCAAGATCTTCTATGTATTCTCTTTTAACCTTCCCCTCCCCCAAACCCATGTGGCAGATGCTATTATTATTTTCATTGTACCAGTGAAGAAAGAAAGCCACGCCTATGGACCTTAATGTGAGAGAATTTCTGACGCTGAGCTTCCTCGAGGTCTAGTTACATGGGCTTAACTCACGCCAGCTAAGAAAATGTTACCTGTGAATTCACACATAAGCTTTGCTCCTTGCATGGAAGGTCCCTATCCACTCTCCATATTGTCTGAAGTTTATCTGGAAATATTTTAATATCGACTATCAAGTGCTGCCAACCATACTCCACAGTGGAGAGGTCGTGCCCTGATGTTGGAAGGACAGCAAGAGGCCGCCCTCTCCAGGGACAGAGGCGGCTGCAGCGAACATTGGAAAGGCCGCTGTCTTGATCTGCCCCACAAGGTTCTGTGGTTAGCAGAGTGGAGGCGAGGGGTGTTTTTTCATCTGTGGTATAAGAGACTTTTAAATTGGTTAGACAGTCCGTGCTTCTGTCCTTACCAGCTGAGCTGTAAGAATTCAGGGAAAGCAGCTACCTGACACCTCTGAGTGATGCTTCAGCTGCAAAATCCATAGGTCCTGGGTCCCCCCAGTTACTGGAGGATCCTGTCCCTGAGCCTGACAATAAAGTCAGGCGATTCTCCCCACAGAGTACTGTTGCGTGCCCTTCAGGGGGCGCCTGCTGGGAGGGCTCCTACAGGAACAAGCAGCGAAGATGTCACTGGATTTCCGAAAGCGGGCTGCGGACAGTTTCTGTGCCCGTGTGCTCAGGCCCACTCCCCGTGCGGCAGGAGTCGGGGACTTGCTTTCACGGTGACCTACAACCATGGCCATCTACGACCCTGATCCCATTAATATGTGTTCCTGTCAACTGCTACTCAGTGATTTGATGTTTTCTCTTCAAGGGCCTAATGCCGGAGTGTTACAGATCCACGTCCTTGTCTCTGGCTCTCTGGCCCGTACCGCGTCCTCAAGCTCCTCTCCCACCCTCCCCCTGCCCTGTTCCCTGGACCAAAGGAACTTGTCCCAGCCCACGAGGTCTTCACGCTGACCTACCCCTGAGAACTGGGACTGGCCCGTTGTAGCCAATGCCCATCTCTAGACCCGGCCCACAGCTCCGCCCTGCCAGCTGGCTTTATGACGGTGGGCACTGCATTCCCCAGAAGGATCTCTGTGGACCCGAGGGGAGGGAAAGCAGGCTCGCCCGCAGGAGCTCTTCCTTTCTCCGGGCGTTGTCACCTGCTGGGGGCCAGCACCCTTCCCTCCGTAGGCTCGTTCCAACGTCACCAGGTAAAATATAGGACACCCAGTTAAATTAGAGTTTTAGATGAAGAATGAATACTTTTTTAGCCTAAGTATGTCTCAAATCATCCATGGGAATTTTTTTTTTTCTAAATCTGACAACCCTAGTTTATACTTACTACACAGTTTTTATAAAAATCACATCTACGTTCAGGTAAATAATTATACAGAAAAAAAAAACCCATGTATGCACTGTTAAAAGTTGGAACCCTTAAAAGCATCCTTTGTGCTCAGTTTCTCACTCTGATGGATGTCTTCTTCAAGGATGCGTTTTTAATCATCTCTATAGCTCACCGGGAGTCCCTCACCTCTGCCCAACCTTTCTCACTTGGTTTATAATTCTCTTCCCACGATCAGTCTTTGCATCATTAAGTTCAACCACTTTGACCCCTTCTCTCTTCCCAAGCAATTACCATTCAGTTGAGTGCTTCACCTTGGCTTGCTCTGTCTTGTGATGATACATCAAAACATCTCTTCACAAGTCAGTGAACCACATTAAGGAAACAGGGGACGTAGTAAGTCGTTCCCCGATTCTTCCAAATTGACCTCAAGGATCAGGCTTCTCTTCCTGATGGCCCATGCTCCCTGATTCTAAGCAATCCTTCCAGAGAAGCAACACCGGGACCCCAGCCCCGCTTCGGATCTGCCCCACCCCTCCTCCCCATCAGCTGGAGAAGGTCCTAGTTGGGAAAAGCAAAGGGCCAGATAAAGCTCCAAACAACTTTCTCACAAAGGAGAAGACTGAATTTCTCTCTGGGGCCCAGGGCCCACCTCAACCATGTTCTTCACAAATAATGCCGTACAGAGGGCACAGCAACCCGCCCCGAGCAGTGGAGTGTATAACCCGCTTACGAATGCATGCGTGGGGGCGGGGTGGGGGGCAGGGAAACTAACCCCGCAATTACTTTCAGGCTTCACAGAGAGCAACTGGGGTTGCAAGTGAGAGACTGTGGGTAAGACTCAGGGAGGGGGCCAGGGTAGCCAGCGAGATCTGGCAAGACACGGATGCTCCCTGGGCGAGCTGGCTAGGGAAAAAGGGAGGACATTCGTGAGATCAAGAAAGAGTTGTTAATGTATCAAGGGGGAGAAACACTTTGAATGGCCTGAGCCACAAAGAACATCATCAACAACAGCCATGGTGTTAGGGAGGTAAGTGATGTCACTGCTATTTAGAACTTCCCCACGTTATTAGTATTATCATCACCGTCAATGCACTAGCGCTTCATTCCCCAAGAGGAAGGTAAGACATATAATGATTATACTCACTCCATAGGGGAAAAACGTGATGAGAGGGATACAGGAACTTCCAGTGGCCCAGGTCTCCTGACTCCTAGCTCCGGGCGCCTTCCTCGCCTAGCAGATAGTTGTTGCTCTATTAGGAACCACTTGGACCCTGACCCAGGAAGCCGTTTTCAGGCTCATCCGGTAGGTCCAGGAGTATGTGCTGGGATCTGGGACTGGGCTGTGTCGGGGTGAGTAGCCCAGTGGGAAGAGGGTGGCCCGGGTTTGGGTCTTGGCTCTTCTGTGCCCGCCTGGATTCTCCGGTCTCTAACTGGAGAATGACAGTTACCTCGCAGAGGTGTCGCGAGCTATGAATGAGCTGGCGCGTGCAGAGAGCTGGCACAAGGCCGCAATATGCATGAGCATTATTATTAGC
Organism: Mormoops blainvillei; assembly: GCA_004026545.1. Classification (NCBI taxonomy): domain Eukaryota; kingdom Metazoa; phylum Chordata; class Mammalia; order Chiroptera; family Mormoopidae; genus Mormoops; species Mormoops blainvillei. Next base: position 14,245 of record PVJD01016829.1, read on the forward strand.
AGTGACTCTAATTGCAGGTTCAGGGATCTCACTTGTGAAGAAGGGTGCAAATATATGCAAATCCCCACGAAGGTGTGGATGAAATGGATGGGAACAGGTAGTTTTTCAAAGCGACCAAAAGGCTTGTCAAGTGATATGTGTTTTTTTGAAGTGACCAGGGAGAGTGACAAATTCATAATGGCTCACATCTGTTGACTGCGTGTGGTGTGCCAGGCACAGCGATAAGCCTTTACGTGCGTTTAACCTCCTGTCGCCTTACGAGTTAGGGACTGTTCCTCTCTCCTCCATTTTACGCTTAGGCGATCCTGGCTGAGTGGGGTTGAGAAATTGCCCAGTGCTGCGTGTTTCGTAAGTGGCAGAATCAGGGCTCATTTGGTTCAGGCTCTCAAACAGGGAGCCCCACCAAACTGTTCTCATAGGGCTGTGGGAGCGTGAGTGTGCGCGTGTGTCCAGGAGTTCAGAAGACACCAAAGCTTAGCAGTGATCACGGTGGGGTTATAGGTGATAATGCACTTTCTTCTTTATGCCTTACTTGAGTGTGCGCTGTTTTTATCATTCAAAATATTTTTCATTTTGCTAACAGAAACAGGCTTTTAAAAAGTAAACCAAAACGAGGGCTTCCAAAATATAATAAAAATGACCACCCCTCGGATGCACAGCTAGCTGGGAGGAGCAAATAGCCAGGGTATTTTCAGGGTCCACTGTGATTCCACTTCCAAGTCCTTACTTCCATCGAATAAACCTTCGGAATAATAGGAGTGTTTTGAAAATAAAACTCGCATTCTTTCCTGCCACCTAAAAGCTCAGGTTCCATTAGCCCTATCTTTTGTTCAGAAGACCTGAGTTCTAAATCTTAAATCTGCTCATAATGTGAGCATCAACATTAACCCAAAGATTTTTCCAGTCATTTACTCTATAATACCGCCGGTGAGTTCTTAAAATGTGTTGTGTCACTACATTTTCCCTTTGCACAACTATTTATTACTTACAAGCAAGCACCCTTTTCTTCCATGGCCATTACTTAAAGATAAAATGATCAAAGATCACCAAAGCAAACATTTGTCTTATTGTTTGCTCTGAACTCGGAAATCTTCTTCAAGGAGAAGAGCAATGATAAATTAAGATTTGGTACCCGCTGTAAACAGAGCTAGTCTTCAAAGATGGCCTCTGTGTGTGTGTGTGGGGGGGGTAAAGGAGTGGAAGGCAAATCGAAGGACCTCAAAAATGATGCCCTTTTCCTGGTTTTCTGCTGTGGGTAACAATGCAGGAGGAGTATGAGAGAGCTGCCTGGGGCCCCTGACTCTCCTGGAGAGAGCCCCCAGGGTCCCCCAGGTCGTATGGGCTGGGGGGCAGGAGGGAGGTGTGATGAGAAGCCAACAGGGAGGCTGGGGCAGCCAGAGACCGTGCCCCCACCTCACGTGCTGCTAGAGATTGCTTGGAAGAAGAGGTTAAGAGACTGTCGTGGGAGCAACTGGCTTGGAGACAATTAAACAAGGGGTCCAGGTCGTGTTCAAAGGTCTGACCACCCAGGAATGCCCCCACCGGGAACTATCTGGCTGGGCTGGGCTAGGTGCCCTGGCTGTAGCTTGAAGGTGGCAGGGAAGACTTATAGCCACCTTCCCACTGACACGGGACTACTAAATCCCTGAAAATCCATGGGCCGGCAAGAAAACAGACATGGCTCGTTTGCCTTTCTACTATTTAATTTAATTCAACGCTAGGGCCTCCAGATACGTTTTAGGAAACTTGCCTGCACATTTACGTGGCTGTTTACCTGTTTGAATTTTGGTCATTTTCTCTGTCAAAGTAGAAAAGCAGGATTCACAATCAAAGTCTTGCAGACTATGACTCCAGACCTGAGGCTTTGTGCTATTGGAGACATATGCTCAGGCCAGTCTCTGGGTAGTGTTCCTGGCTCCACAGGTGTCCAGCTTAAAATATACCTGGCATCCATAATGTCTGGAAACATAGAATATTATTTTTAATATTATTTAATTTTTTACAGATTTACAGAAGACCTTGACAGGATTTTGTATATTTTTGTTTCCAGAATTAACAGACACCATACATTCTCTCTGACTCTCTCGTTTTCTTTCTTCGCTCTTCTTCCTGCTTCTTACCTCATTTTATTTTAAGCCACGGTGTCAGTGAGGGGCTGATCACAGAAGCAGACCCCCTAAGTCTAATACCTGACAATGGATTTGACCTCGCACAACCGGGAGCCAGTTAAAGCATTAGCGGGTGGACATAAAAGGCTGTCGCTTCTCTGGCTGGGGTGGGCCCGAATGTCAGGAGGGCAGGTGACCAGGAAGGAAATACACAAGTGAGGGAGAGCCAAGGCCCACAGAAATGTGTAAGAATGAGCTGAGGGGACAGAGACCATCTTCCACCTCAGCCTCCAACTGGGAGGGTTTTGCTGACCGGCAGCTGGAGCTGGCACCCTTCGCCGTGGAGCTGAACATGCTCTGGCGCGAGCCGTAGGGGAGCCGAGCGAGGACACGCAGGAGGAGCCGGGACGCCACCGCACAAGGTGAATTATCAGACAATGATGCCAGTGCCCTACAACCGCTTTTTGAGGATGGCACACAAGCACACACACAAAGAGCTGCTGCTTCACTCACGCGTTCCAAAGCTTGTGCACAGGGCCTCCCGCAGCCCATACCAACCCAGCACAGTGCAGTGAAGGCGGGCGCAATGCAGCCCATGCTTAGTTCAGTCAACCCAAAACGAACCCACCACCGCCTCCGCTGAGGGCGCCTGCCCCAGAGTGAGGACGTGAACATTTTATCTCCTACATGGTGTAGCGCAAGGGCCTGAAATCTTTTCCGTAAAGGACCGGAGCACGAGCATTTCAGGCGTTGCAGGCCATGTACGGTCTCTGTCTTATTCTCTTTACAACCTTCACAAATATAAAATCCATTCTTACTGGGCAGGTAGGAGTTTGCTGTTCCCTGGGAAGAAGGCCCCAGCCCCAGAGTCAGGCGGTTCTTCTCCAGGACCTAGAGGGACTCCTTTCACCCTCCAAGGGTGCTTGGCCCTTCTCATCTGCAAAATGAGTGTTTCAGAATAGTTCAGCATCAAGAATGCGGACTAAGGACACAGTGAGTCTGAATGCGGAGGGGAGGGGTCCCAGCACATGAATTCTGTTTGCGATTTCAATATAGATTCTTATTGCAATATAGATTACAATATAGTTTATTATTTTTACAGCATATTCTTATTAACGTGAATCAACTTAAATACACCTTTCTTCTTCTTTCAAAAATGAATTAATAAACATGCTTTATTTTAATAATCCTGGATAGATGAGACCCTTTTTCAAACATAATTTCTAGAGGTGATCATAAAAGCCTGTGTCTATACCTCCACATTTGTCATAGAGCACCGCCATGACAGGAGAGGTTTTAAGAGAAAGGATTTAGATTGAGTTGTGAAAATTTGCAAAAATCCTGTTTGTTTGCTTTTGCAAAAGCAATAAACTCACTACTTGTTTATAGAGAAAAGACTGAAACATGCTTACACAAATACCAGCAGCATGTTATTTTTTTGGTAAGGATCCATTTCAATCTATTTCAAAACATATAAATCAGATGGGTAAACTGGGAACACCAACACAGCAAATGAAAAAGCCCATAACATACAATACTTCTATTTATTTTCAGGTGGGCAATTATGGAAACTCCAAATCTGGACCCACTGGGGCTGAAGCCTACATTCTCAATGACTGATGCTTCTGCCAGATATAATAGGACTGGTGCGGGGCCAGTCACAGAAAACATGGAAACCCAAGACTCTCATTTAAGATGGAATATTTATTTTATTCGGCAAACATTTATTGAGCTTTCATTATGTGTTATATGCTATTCTAGTTAGAGACACCAACCCAACCCAAGACCATGAAGCTCTGTTTTTTTCCCCCATTTTTCATTGATAAAAATGTTAAATGTCAGCTTTTGAAATCGTTGAAGGGTAAGAAGAGCTACTTCTTGTAACTGTCCCTAGATGAACTCTGACTGTCATCTGATGGTCAGCAAGGCAGGTGCTGTGAGGCTAAAAGATAAACTTTTAAAAACATTCAGTAGAGAGAATCTCATCACAGAGAAGAAAGGTATAGAAGCCCTGGCTCGATGGCTCAGTTGGTTGGAGTGTAGTCCCATGCACCAAAAGGATGTGGGTTCAATTTCCAGTGTAGAAGACATCTGAGGGATACCTTGCAATGGTCTCACACTCTAACAATCCAGTCGACGGTGCCCACACATCCGTGACCTCCGTTCTCCTGAGCTGTGTTTGGATTGTGTGTGCTGAAGGCGTCAAGCACGGAAACGATCTGAACTGTCTTGCTCTACATCGTAACACACGGAGTGTTCTTTCTTTGTCCCAAAGAAAGTTGGGTCCACCGGCCTGGGCTATGAAAGTTATGAAATAGCCAGCTGGCATTTCTGAAAAGCAAGGATCCCTGAAGAGTTCTGGTTTGTTTCCTTTGATCGCTCCTGAATTACAACAACTAATAACAGAATGAAATAAATCTCTTAAAGATATACTTCCCCATCACAAACATTTTTTTTTTCTACAAGCAGGGGTCATCTACCACCTTTTACGTTTGAAATACCAAAATTAAAAAAAAAAATCACCAGGGATGAGTACCACAAAATGTTCTGGGGACCAGAAAGATGTGCACAAAGATGCCACCATTAAACCATGGCTTTGAGCCATTTCTCTGCCTTCTAATTCTGTTGCACAGTTCAAGAAAATTTTTTGGAGGGTGTCCATAAATTCAAGAAACTTTGCCACTTCATCTTTAAGCTGATATCTTATTGTCATAAAATCAGCTGTGTTAAACTCTGGAAACCCTTTTTAAGCAGAAGCTCTCTACTGTTTTCTTTGACTAAAAAGGTCTATTACTTTAAAATGGAGAGTATAGGCATGTCCTATTCCATATCTTACACCTGGGAATTGGTGGTTAGCTAGCAATGTGGGTGGAGAGAGGTCAGTTGTTCCAACTGGGTACATTCTTCCACAGTCCCTGACACCCCTAGAGAAGGTGGCGGGGGTAGAGGAAAGCTTTTACAGTTGTTTCCTCTTCTTGACAACAAATTTTTGCCTCCAGAATTATAAGACAATGAGTTTCTTTCTTTAAGCCTTGCCGTCTGTGCTGCTTGGAAGTCCTAGCAAACTAATACACTTTTTAAAGCTCATTATTAGTCCATCGCATGTATATGTCACACTTTATTCTTTCATCCATCAGCTGATACTTGGGTTGTTTCTTCTTTTTGGCTATTATAAATATTGCTGCTACCAATACTGGCGCACAAATACACGTTTGAGTTTCTGTTTTCAGTTCCTTTGGATAGA
>PVJD01016830.1:0-19599 GCA_004026545.1 Mormoops blainvillei
GGGTCTTTCCTAAAGATCTCCAGAGTGGGGCCGTTCCCGCCCTCTGCTTGGCTTGGGTGGTGGGGCTGGGGCTGTCCCTGGCCCTTTGGTGTGGGATGACCTCCTGGCTCCCTCTGTTTCCCTGTGATTCTTAGCCCCTGCTGACCCCTAAACCAAACCCTCCCTCTGACCTCATAGCCAAACACTGAGTTGTTTTTCCGTCTTCTCCACGAATTCTCATCCACATGCACAACCACTCGCTTTGTGACCTGGTAGCAACCTATGGAAGGGCCTGGGAGCAGCTGAACTGGCCTTGGGGGAGCTGGACACTCAAACAGTGGCCACCTGTGTCTGATAAATAAAGGCACCATCTTTTCTCCCAGTGCTGGGGTTTCTCTATCGGGGGGTGGCGGGGCGGGGGGGGCGGTGAGACTCGCAGAGATCAGGGGTGGGGAGGAGAGCAATCTAGGGAGAGAGTCGCCACCCACTTGAGGCCCATCCTTCACTGGTCTGGTGCATGTCTCTGTTCCAGCTGGGGTGGTAACAGAGCCTTTGGGGTGCTGCAGCTGCAGGTACTCGGCCATCACCATGACCTGGGAGATGAAGGTGCACTTTGACCAATGAGGCTTCTACTTAGGAGTCATGTTGCCTGCACAAATAGGGGCCTCATCCCACCTGGATCATTCAACATGTGGGTTTGGATGAGGCGGAAAAGCAAGAAGGCGTGCACAGTTTCCTGAGGCTGGTGTGACAGGGTCTGTTACCAGCGTAGGCCTGAAGGCTGAGGAGAAGGCATCACTGTTACTAGGTTCCTGAGGCGGGCGGGAGGGATAGAGCGGGTTGCCTGGCAGCAGCTCTGACCTCAGGCTGGGGAATCCGGCAGCCCACAACAGCACGAGAGGCAGGGAGCCGGGGAGTGCTTGGCCCAGTGCCGCTCAGCGTCTCAGTGTCCGCCCTCTGGTCTCCTTTTGGGGCTCCATTGACTGCACCCACCTGGAAGGCAGGAGGTTCCACTGACACGGTCCCCAGAGATCTGCCCCCAGCAGCGCAGAACAGTGGGAAGAGAGGAGTGAGCGAGTCTGGAAAAGGAAACTGTCCATCACGGTCTACTGTTCTCCTTTTCACATTTTCTCCTTCTTCGTTCAGGTGGAAATCAGAGTCTTCGACACAGGAGACAAACAATTCCTACCCATTACTTAATCACGGTAACGTGGTGTGCTAGGGACAGTTCGAGGACCAGTTCTGTATCTACCCCTGTGAGAGGGAGGGGGTGGGGTGGGGAGCTGTCAATGTCCTGGAGGCGTTAGCCAGAACCGCCTTTTTCCACCACCCTTTCCATACTCTGTCCCCGCCAGCCAACATCTACCCTGGACAGTTTTGTGAGGCAGATCTTCATTCTTATGGAAAGTGTGTCTGATGGTCTTACCTCCACGGAGCTTCTGTCATTTTCCACGGAGCATGGCCTCTGGCCAATGAAATACGAAGAGTTCCCACAACAACTCTCCTGACTCCCAAACATTGCTTTCTGTGACCCAGGAACCCAACCTCCCTCTGGTAGTCAGGTGCTGCCCAGCCATCAGCAGAGTGACCCTCTTCTTTCACCATTGCAGCAGCAGGAGGGGCACAGAATGGCCAGGGCGCAGCTGTGGCTTCCAAGTGATTAGAACAGCGAGGGGATTCCTCACCCGCACTAACGAAAACCTGGTCTGTGCCCTCTCCCCTCTGACGCCAGATCATCGGAAATCCCCAGGGGCCGTGGGTATGGGAAGTGAAAGGTGAAGGAGGAACAGGTGCTGTGGGTGTCTGCGTCACCTGCTGGGGTGTTCACACGTGCCCTCAATTCCTGTCTGAGCTGGGTCCCATACACACCTGCTTCGTGGATATGGGCGCTGCTGTGCATGTCTAATGTCATGCTTTGGTGGCTCAGACAGCTCCCAGTGCTTGCAGTTCAGATCACAATGCCCTTGATGTCAGGAATCCAGTCTCTACTGGGATCCAGTAATGAGTTTGGAGCTGCTTTCCTATGGGGATGATAGTGACCTGCAGAAGAGACGCACCTGTGTTCCAAACCCCTGAAATTCTACACTGTGACTGTCCCTATTATTTCTTTATGTCACTGGAACTTTCAGTGGTATTGGGTCTGTTGCATCCTACGGTCCAAGATTCAGGGCACTTGGGTTTCCAGCCTTAACTTTTATCAGAGCCCTTTCCTGCTCTAGGGTTTATAAAACAGGCCGTCTTACAGGCTCCTTCGCAAATGAGCAGGGGCAGCGTATCAAAGTGTTCTACATCTCACCCCCATCCCACCCCCAAATTCCAAGAGATGTGTCTCACTTTCTAGAAGCAGTTGAGTAAGGTGTAGCAAGTTGTCTCTCAGGTTGGAAGGAAGAGCCGCGTGTGCGCAGGCCTGTGGCCTTCACGCCAGTGACATGGGTGCTTGGACGATGCAGTTTCTCTTGCACCTGCTGGCACCATATTATTTCTGAATCACCGAGGATGCTTGCTACATCTTATTCACTGTGTCTGATTAAAACATGCAAATTCATCGATGAAGTGGACATCCAGTGTGATATCCTGGAGAAAATCAGATGATCAGAGTTTCTCTGGACCACATGATAGGAGAGAGCAAGTGAGAGGATGAAGAAAAGTGGCCAGAAAGGTAAGGTGTGCTCTTGTCTTTGAAATGTGAACATAAACGGTTATCTCTGCCCAAAATACCGAAAAATGAATTGTTTGATCTGTGGGATTCCTATCCAGGGTCCGTGAGACACCACGCCCCGCACTGCCACCGCAATTGTCGTCACCATGTCACATTTGTCGTAACTTGTTGTCATTGCCCAGAGCCTCCGCTGTGGCCAAACAGGAGCGGCAAACGGAGGTGTACTAGCAACCTACGCCCCCCTCTACGCCACCTCAGCATCTCTCGAGAGCTGGTGTGGATGCTAATCTCAGGAATCCCACTGGGGGTCTATTGCTTCTGATTTAGTATCTTGGTAGGATGGCGATAGTATCAGAAGTGTGATTTGGCTTTTCCTACCATAAGAGCCCTCGCTCCATAGGTCAGGTGACCTGTGTGGGGTTTTTCCAGTTACCGCTAGTTATTATATGCTCTGGGATGCCATACACAAGAAGATGGGCCTGGGGTCCCACTGGGCTCACAGGGAAAGGGACGTCACCAAAAGTCCATCAGTGCCCTGACCTGGTTCACACTGGGAACCAGCGCCCATCCACAGCCACCATCCAGAAAAGAAAAAAACACAAAAAGCAGACCCCCACCCCTCCATAAAATGACTGAGCAGTGATTTCCCTCTGACCAGTGTTCAATGTCTCCAGCTCGATGGCCCTAATCTCCTTGCTGTGGGGAAGATTCACTGTCTACATCCATGGTTACAGTGTCCTTATCAAAGGGACCTGGCCTCCCCTTTCATTCACGGAGTTCCGGGTCTATGAGCTGGCTTAGTCTGGGATAAGAAGTCCTCGTTCCCTGTCACGGCGACCCAGACCCTGTTTCTTCCTGTCAGAACCAGAAAATTAGCATCTACATCAAGCGGCCCTTTACTGGGTTTCCCGCTGACCTCGCTCTCAGCGCCTGCCTGGTCATTCAGCTCTGCCACAGGTCCCGGCCGGAGAGAACCTCCCGAGGACCTTTTTGATCCATGGCTCGGTTCAGTGACTCTACTACTTTGTTCTGCCTGATCAGAGTCACTGCTGGGCCTCTCCAGGACCCTCTTTTCCAGAAGTTTCCATCAGCATCTTCTGCCTTAGAGGTGAAACCACCACATAGCTCTTGGTTTCTCCTCCTCTTGATTTTTTTTTTTGGAGGGGGGACATGTCAAATATTTAAAATGAGAAAAAGTCATTTTAAGTTGGAATGATCATTGTGTTGTGGGAATCTCTGGGGAGGGTAGGGTTTCTAGGGGAAAAGAGTTTTAGAAACAACAGACTATATTGTTTTAACCATATCGGCAAATACACCACATTGATTTCCAGAAAGTCCTCGGGGTTTGCATGGGACAAGAAACATCCTTATACCTATGACAGATGGACTGGAGGTACTTTTCAGACTGCAGTGATGCTGACTTCATCAACCCTCGGGCAGCCTTTCACCAGCTCTGGTCTGCAAATACGCTCCAAGTAGAGGGCAATGGGGGGATTTTCAAAGTTTGAAAAGCATCCACCTACCTTCCCCCTGCCTTTTATGACTTTGGGTATCACAAAAGCAGCTATAATCCAAGGTTGAACCCCTGGAGTTAACCTGGCTTTTTTTTTTTTTTTTGCTGTTTCTGACTGCCCAGGTCTGGTCAGCCCTTGAACTCTGGCTCTAAAAACATTTCTCCTGATTTTGTCATGGTGTGTAAACATACTTCCAAGACACTCAGAAACCTCTCAGAACAACTTTATGGGGTAGCGGCTCCTTAAAATTTGACTGCATTAGGAACGGCATTCTAAAACCATGATTCTACAGTGAGTATAAGCTCTACTGTCTCAGGAAAGGCATCGCGTTAGAAAAAGTATTATGTGTGATCATTAAGAAACTAAGTTAGTGGTTTGTTTCTTTTATAAAGAGTTTTTTTCTTTTTACTGAATTTATTGGGATGACAGCGGATAACAAAATTATAGAGGTATCAGGTAAAAAATTCAACAACACGTAATCTGTACATTATATTGCATGTTCACCATCCCCAAGTCAAGCCTCCTTCCTTCACCATTTATACACCGTGCCTCTCCACAACTCCCCACCGCTGCCCCCCCACTCCCTCCGCAGTGGGTGCTCCTTCAGTGATAGAAGAGGCTGTGCCACTGAGCTCTACAGGACACCTACTACATTAGGCGACTCTACTAAGCCTGGAGCCATTGAAGCTCTACCTAATACAGAGAAAGAAACACAGGGAGGGTGTCAAAATGAGGAGGCAAAGAAACATGGCTCAAGTGAAAGAACAGATCAAAGCTCCAGAAAAATAACTTAAAAAATGGAGAAGAGCGGCCTGTGAGATGCAGGTTCAAAACACCGGTGATAAGGATGCTCAAGGAACTTGGCAAAGGCCTCGAGAGCATAAAAAAATCCAGTCAGAAATGAAGGATACCCTAATTGAAATGAACAATTTACAGGGAATCCACAGTAGGGTGGATGAAGTTGAGTATCAAATCAGTGATTTGGGATATAAGGAAGCAAAAAACAACCCATCAGAGTAGCAAGAAGAAAAAAGAATCCAAAAAAGTGAGGGTAATGTAAAGAGCCTCTGGCACAACTACAAGCATCCCAACATTTACATCATGGGCATGCTGGAAGGAAGAAATTGGAAACCTATTTCAAAGTTTAATGACAGGAAATGTCCTTAACATGGTGAACAAAATAGCCATACAAGACCAGGAAGTACAGAGAGTTCTAAACAAGATGAACCCAAAGAGGTCAACTCCAAGACACATCATAATTAAAATGCCAAAGTTAAAAGACAAAGAGAGAACCTTAAAAGCAGCAAGAGAAAAGCAGTTAGTTACCTACAGTGGAGCTCCTGTAACACTGTCAGCTGATTTCTCAAAAGAAAATTTGCAGGCCTGAGGGGATCGGCAAGAAATATTCAAAATGATGAAAAGCAAGGACCTACAACCAAGATTACTCTACCCAGCAAATGTATTATTTAGTATTGAAGGATAGATAAAGAGCTTCCCAGACAAGAAAAAGGAGTTCATCACCACCAGATCAGTGTTATGTGAATTGTTAAAGGGCTTTCTTTAAGAAGAAGCAAAAGGTAAAAAATATGAACAGTAAAATGGCAATAAATATATATCAACAATTGAACCTAAAAAAATTAAAAAATAAACAAGAGCAGAGCAGAAACCAAATCACAGACATAGAAAATGTTTTCATTGTGGACAGATGGAGGTGGGGTCAGTGGGATGGGTGAACAATGTAAAGGGATTAAGAAGTACAAATTGGCAGTTACTAAATAGTCATGGGGATGTAAATAGAGCATAAGAAATAGAGCAGACAAAGAACAAATTGCATGACCCATGGACATGGAAACAGTGTGGGAATAGCTTGAGAGAGCGGAGAGGGGCTGGGCAGAGGAGGATTAAAGGGGAAAAACTGGGACACCTGCATTGCATAAACAATAAAATACAATTTTTTTAAAAAGACTCAGCCACAACAGAAAGGCTCACAGAACCCAAACATAGGACATATCTGGAGCACCTTGCTCAGGTAATAAGGGAGGATGTGCTACTGAACCCCATAGGACAGCTACTACCTAAGGCCATCATACCAAGACTGGGAGACATCAAACACAGATCTACCTAATACAGAGAAACAAACACAGGGACAAAAAACATGCCTCGATGAGAGAACAGGAGAAATACCCATAAAAAGAACTAAATGAAATGGAGGGAAGCAAGGTAACAGGTACAGAGTTCAAAACAATGGTTATAGCATGCTCAAGGAACTTAAGACTTCTGGTCAGGATGGTGGCACAGGCGGACATGGCTCACCTTTTCACAGAACCACATCAAAATTACAAGTAAAATATAGAACAACCATCACTCAGAACCATCAGAAGTCAAGTTGAATGGAAATCCGACAACTATGGAATTAAAGGAACCACATCCACCCATACTGGTAGGAGGGGCAGAGACACAGAACAGGCTGGTCCCACACCCACGTGTGGGGCATAACAATTTGGGAGGGATTTCTTGGGAGCAAGGAGTCCCAACCTCACAACAGGAACGCAGCCCAGAGTTCCAGTACCCGGAAGGACAGTCCCCACAGCTCCTGGCTGCGAAAACCAGTGATGGTTGAGTCACTATTAGAAACTACTGGAGCTCCAATCGGTTTCTCTTAAAGAACCCACACACAGACTCACCTATTCAGACTCACTCCCTCTGAGTTCCAGCAAGAGGATAGCAGCTTGAAAGGCACCAACAGCATACTGGAAGAATCTGAAGTGTCTGGCGTCAGGCCAGCAGAGGCCATTGTCTCTTTTTTAAATTCTCCCCCCAAAAGAGCTACTGAGCCAGAAAATGGTGCCATGTCTGATACTCTATCTACCTGGCTAACACTGTGTGCCTGCCTTAGGGATCCCACAGATGCCACCCTACCCAACTTAGGGGCCCACCCAAGCTGCTTTTCCATGTGAATGACTGGCCTTGGCTTATGCTTCACAGCTTCCTAAATACTCTCAAACAAGCAACAGCTGGCTTCAGTGAGCCCCAGGCCTGGCACTAGCAGCAGCCAGCCTAGATTCACAGCTTGGCTTCAGCTGGAAATCTCCAAGCCCAGCACAAGTAGCAGCCATCTCAGATTGCTTTATGGCTCAGGCAGAGTGGCCCAGGCAAAATATAGGTGGGGGCTGACCTTGGCCTGCATCACCTGGGAAACCCCAGGGACAGCGCACCCAGTGGACAGCTACAGATCACATTGGAGTACCACCACCCTGCCCTTGCACAGCTGATCCTCCATGGAGGGCGGAGGTTGGTGGCCAGCAGTATGGCCAATCATGCAGCTTGACTGGCCTGGGTTAAATCCCCCCCATTGATCCACCAACCGCAACCAAGCCTCAACTACAAGAAAAGGGTGTATTCTGCCCACATGAAGGGTGTACCTTGAGTGCCCAGTGTGGGTAATAGGGGCGGCTATGCCACTGGACTCTATAGGACATCTACTACATTAGACCACACTAACCAGACACAGAGTCAAAGCAACTCTACCTAACACATAGAAACAAATACAGGGAGGCCACCAAAATGAGGAGAGAAAGAAACATGTCCCAAATGAGAGAACAGGTAAAAACTCCAGAAAAAGACCTAAAGGAAATGGAGAAAAGCAATCTACCAGATGCAGAGTCAAAACAATGGTTATAAGAGTGCCCAAGGAACCTTGAGGACCTCAGCAGCATAAAAAAGGTCCACTCGGAAATGAAGGATTCACTAACTGAAGAACTTAAGTGAACAATGGTTGAACTCAGTGAGAAATTTAACCAAAAGAGAGTAAGCAGAAAGAAGGACAGAAAAACCAAGGAAAATAACCAATCAGAAATGAGGAATACAATATCTGAAATGAAGAATACACTAGAAGGAATCATCAGCAGACTAAATAAAGGAGAATATCAGTTCAGTGATTTGGAAGACAAGGTTGCTGAAAATGCCCAATCAGAGCAGCAGAGAGAAAAAAGGAATTTCAAAAAGGGGAATAGTGTGAGGAGGCTCTGGGACCACATAAAACATAATGACATCCTGATCACAGAGATGCCAGAAGGAGAAGAGACCACAAGAAATTGAGAACCTATTTGAAAAAAAAAAAGATAACTAAAATCTTCCTTAACATGGTAAAGGAAAATGACACCCAGTCCAGGGTGCACAGAGAGTCCCAAACATGATGAACCCAACGAGACCCACACAAACATACATAATAATCGAAATGCCAAAGGCTAAAGACAAGGGAGAATCTTAAAAGTAGCAAGAGACAGTTGCTTATGGATAAGGGAACTCCCATAAGACTGCTGATTTCTCAACAGGAATATTTCATGCCACAGGGATTGACAAAATATATTCAAAGTGATGAGAAACAGGGACCTGTAACCAAAACTACTCTACCCAGCAAGGCTACCCTTTAAAGTTGAAGGAGAAATAAAGACCTTCCCAGACAAGAAAAAGCTAGAGGAGTTCACCACCACCAAACCAGTATTGCGACACCTGTTGAAGTGTCATCTTTATAAAAAAGAAAGAAGGGAATACAGTTATAAAGAATAAAATGACAATAACTATGTACCTATCAATAATCACTTTAAATATAAACGACTTCAATGCTCCAATCAAAAGACATATGGTAGCAGAAAGGATGAGAAAAGCAGTACCCATATACGTGCTGTCTACAGAGGACCCGCCTCAGAATACAGCAAGTGCACTGATGGGAAGTAATGGGATGGGGAAATATATTTCCTGAAAATGGACATGAAAAAAGGGCTAGGGTAGCAATACTCATATCAGAAAGACTAGACTTTAAAACCAAAGCTACAATAAGAGATTAAAATGACACTATATAATCATATAGGGATCAAACCAACAAAAGAACATAAACTATGTGTTTATGCACCCGACGTAGCAGTAACGAAATACATAAACCAAGTCTTGATGATCATAAAGGTAGAGATTGGCAGTAAAACAGTCATAGTAGGGAATTTTAACACTTCATTGACATCGGTGGGTAGATCTTCCAGACAGAGAAACAACAAAGAAACGGGCCTTAAATGATGCAGCAGACAGCAGGGATTTTAACTGGGATCTTCAAAGCATTTCATCCCACAGCAGCAGAAGGTACATACTTTTCAAGTGCACGTAGAACATTTTCTAGACCAGACCGCATGCTAGGGCACAAAACAGGCCTCAACAAATTTAAAAAAGATTAAAATCATGGCAAGCATCTCCCTGGACTACAATGATATGAAAGTAGAAATCAACTATAAAAATAAAAAATAAAAAATAAAAAACACAAAAACACATGGACATGAAATAATATGTTACTAAACAGTGGGTGGGTTAAGAATCAGATCTCAGAACAAATCCAAAGATACCTTGAGACAAATAAAAAATGGGAACACAACAACCCAAAATCTAGGGGACACAGCAAAAGCAGTCCTAGGACAGTTGTCTTAGCATTTCTGGCTTACATCAAGAAACAAGAAAAATCTCAATAAGCAATTTAAACTTACACCTAAAGAGCAACAAACAAAGCCCAAGGTGATTAGAAGGAAAAAATAATAAATGTCAGAGCAGAAATAAACAAAACAGGGTCTAAAAAACACAAAAGATCAATAAATCCAAGAACTGGGTCTATAAAAAGATAAAACAAGATTGATAAGTGTTTAATCAAACACATTAAAGAAAAAAAAAAGAGGCAGGGCTCAAATAATATCAGAAAGAAAACAGGAGAAGTAACGACTGACATCACAGAAATGCAAAGAGTTATAAGCAAATATTATGAACAAATATATGTCAAAAAATCGACAATCTGGAAGAAATGAATAAATTTTAATAAACATACAATATTCCAAAACTGAATCAAGAAAAAGAAAAACAGAAAATCTGAACAGGTATATTACAACTAATGAAATCGAAGCAGTAATAAAAAGACTTCGAACAAACAAAAGTTATGGACCGGATGGATTCACGGGTAAATTCCAACAAACATGCAAATAGGAACTAACACCTATCTTTATAAAAAATTCTTATTCCAAATCATTCAAGGGGAGGAAAGCCTCAAAAGTTTATTTTATGAGGACAGCTTTGTCGTAACTCCAAAACCAGATAAAGGCACACAAAGAAAGAAAACCTTATGCCAAGTGAAATAAGCTAGTCAGAGAAAGATAAATACTATATGATTTCATTCACATGTTTAAGCTAATGACCAAACTGAATTAACAAGCAAAATAGAGACAGATTCATAGATAGAGAGCAGGATGACAGTTAAGGGTGTGGGGAGGTTAGGGGGTAGAGGGATTGAGTAAAAAGGACGATGACAACAGTGGGGTGGTTGCAGGGGGAGGAAGTTTTAAGGAGACTAAATGGTAATGGAAACAATACAATAAAAATTTTTTTAAAAGAAAAGAATAGGCCAGTATATGTGATGAAAGCGGTTGAACAAAATATGAGCAAACCAAATTTAGCAGGACATTAAAAAATGTGTACACAGTGATCAAGGGGAATTTATTCCTGGGATGCAAGGTTGTTACAATATCTGCAAATTATTTAACACGATTCACCACATAAATGGAATAAAGGACAAAACAATCATATGATCATATCAACAGATGCAGAAAAAAAGCACTTGACAAAATCCAACACCCATTTATAAAAACTCAGCAAAGTGGGAATACAAGAAACATATCTAACATAATAAAGGCCATATATGACAAACCAAAAGCCGACATCATACTCAATGGGAAAAAATTAAAACCGTTTCCTGTATGATCAAGATCAAGACAGAAATATCCATATTTACCACTCTAATTTAACATAGTACTGGGTGTCTTGGCCACAGCAGTTAGACGAGAAGAGGAAATGCAAGACATTTGAATTGGAAAGGAAGAACGAAAACAGTCATGATCATCATGATGACTTAAAACTGTATATAAAACGTGAAAAATTGCACCAAAAAACTACTAGAACTGATAACTGAATTCGATAAAGCAGCAGGATACAAAATAAATATCCAGAAATTGGTTGCATTTTTATACACCAATAATGAACTATCAGAAAGGAAAACTAAGGAAATAATCCCATTTACAGTTGCATCAAATAATAGAATACTCATATATAAATCCAACCATGGAGCTCAAAGACCTCTACTTGTAAAATTATAAGATAGTGTGAAAAGAAATTGAAAAAGATACATCTAAAAGGAAGCATATACCATTCTCAAGATAGAAAGAATTAACATAGTTAAAATGCCCAAACTACCCTAAGCAAATCTGTAGGTGCAAAACAATTCATGTCAAAATAGCAAGAGCACATTTCAGAGAACTAGAACAAATATTCCAAAAAAGTTACATGGAACCACAAAATGCCCCAAAGACCCACAGCAATCTTGAGAAAGAAGATTTAAGTTGGAGGTATCATGCTGTTATTAAACTATGCTACAAGACTATAGTAATCAAAACAGCATGGTACTGGCACATAGATATATATGTTTTTATATCTATAAAGATATATAGAACAATTGAAGAGAATAGAGAGCCCAGAAATAAACCCATGCCTATATGGACAGCTAATATATATTAGGAGGCAAAGGAGGCAAGACAATACAACAATTAAAGAAACCTTTTACTATAAATTGTGTTGGGAAAATTGGACAGACACATGCAAAAAAAAAAAAAAAAGAAAGAAACTAGACCACTTTCTTACACCATATATAAGAATAAACTCAAAATGAACTAAAGACTAAAGAAAACATAAGCAGTGAAATCTTGGGAGAGTTCTCTCTGTAATATTTTTTCTGATATATCTCCTCAGGCAAAGGAAGCAAAAGAAAAAATAAACAACAAATGGGACTACAGCAAATGAGAAAGGTTTTAGACAGCAAAGAAAACCATCAACAAAATGAAAAGACAACCCACTGAATGGGAGGAAATATTTGCCAATGATACATGGGATAAGGAAGTAATATCCAAAATTTATAAAGAACTCATACAACTAAACCCCAAAATAACAAACCTATTAAAAAATGGGCAAAGGACCTGAATAGACACTTCCCCAAAAAGGACACAGGTCGCCAATATACATATGAGAGATGTTCAACGTCATTAATCATCAGAGACATGCAAATTCAAAATACAATGCGACACCACACCTCAGAATGGCTATCACCAATGGGCCAACAAATGAAAAGTGTGGGCAAGGATGTGGAAAAGAGGGAACCCTCGTGCACTGTGTGTGGGACTGCAGACTGGTGCGACCACTACGGAAAACAGTATCAAGGTCACTCAAAAATTAAAAATGGAACCACCTTAAAACCCAGTGAATCCGCCCCTGAATATATATGTGAAAAAACTGAAAACACTAATCCAAAAGAATCCATGTTTTTGATCCAGCAGTTTTACCTCTGGCATATATCTGAAGAATCCCGAGGCACCAAATAAAAATAATATATGCACCCTTATCTTCATAGCACCCTTATTTACAGCAGCCAAAATCTGGAAACAGCCTAAGTGTCCATCAGCGGAAGAGTAGATAAAAAAGTTGTGGTCCATGTACACAAAGAAGGAACTCTTACCTTTTGTGACAGAATGGATGGGCGTGGAGACTCTAACACTAAGTTAAATAAGCCAGTCAGGGAAGACGAATACCATATGGTCTCACTTATACGTGGACTCTAATGGACAAAGTAAACTAAGGAACACAAGAGAAAAAGAAAAAGAATATACGTGTCACTTTGTTACTGCAGGCTTCTTCACAACAGCCAAGATACCGAATGCCAGCCAAGTGCCCGCCAACAGATGAGTGGATAAAAAAAGCAGTAGTGCATATATAAACAGGAATATTATGCCGCCATAAAAAAAAAAAAAAGAAATCTTAACTGTTTGCGACAGACTGGATGGAGGTAGACAGTTTATGCTAAGTGAAAACCGTCAATCAGAGCAAGACACATACTATATGATTTCCCTTACCTGTGGAATTTGAAGGGCAATGTTGTAGCCCTGCCTGGCTGCGGAGGTAGACGCACACGGCTTGCCCTGTCTGGACGGTCCGCTGGGGCGGCCTGGTCCACTGGGGCTGCCGCTGCGGCTGAGGTCTCGGCGCAGGAGGGCACTCCCGGGACGCAGGCCCAGACCAGCACCGCAGCAGACCACGGCCAGAACCCCGTCCCATGCACAGCGCCGATTAGCTGCCACCGCGGCCCAGACACTGCAGATGGAGATCCTGAACTTGGGCAAGAGCATTCTGGAGCGCCTAAGCCAGCAGCGGCTTCAGGGCCTGCACGCTGATGAGTCTGTCAGTCTGTGGTGGTGGGTGGGCAAGGGCCGCGTCTCAGGTCCACCGGGCATACTGGCTGCCAGCAGCTCCTCCTTCCCAGGCCTGTCCACAGCAACCCCAGCGCCTGCTACAGCTGCCAGTGGCCCTGCAGCCCAGTCCTTCGAGCCGTTGTTCAGCTTCTGCTCCACGGGTCGGCTGAGCATGAACATAGGGGACCCGTTCCTGCTCCATGAGCACGTTGGCTTCCTGAAGATCCAGGACATTACGGAGAAGGGCACCGAGCTCTTCCTCCAGGAGAGCTCCCCCAGCTACGACTCCCACGCCTGCACACCCAGGCGCCCTCTTCTGAGGCTCAGAGCCCCATGGCTCAGACATGGAGCTGGACGGCCGGCAGCGCCCCATTGTCCCTCCTGTTGCTTAACAGGACCGAGTAGTGTGAGTCCGAGTCTGCGCAGTGCAAGCCCGTGGCCAAGCGGCTGTGAGACAGCAACCAGGAGGCAGGGGCTGGCGGCGGCTGTGCTGGCGATGGCAGCCGCAAAACGGCCAGCTTCTCCCCGTTGGACCTGGGTGCCCCACCGGCCGTCCAGCAGGCCCTGGCGGCAGCCTCGGCAGCAGCAGTGGGCAGGTGAGCAGACCCAGCGCGCCCTAGTGGACCAGCCCAGGCACCTCGAGCACCTGCACCAGCCACAGCCCCGGCTCCTCCCACAACGAAGAGGACCGGGAAGAGGACGCGGGCAAAGAGTGCACGGACATGCAGTACCGGCCGATCTGCAACGCGGACACCGTGGACAGCGTGATGAACGTCGGCCAGAGTGCCGAGGAGGTGGAGGCCCTCCCTGAACACGTGACCCACGAGTCCTGGAATCATCACAATCAGGTGCGGCAAGGCTGGGCATCTCTGCAGGCTGAGCTCGTCCACCAGAAAGGTAACTGCTGCCACCCCAAGCTCTGCGACGACGCCGACCCCTCTGAGAAGCCGGAGTTCTGACAGGACATCACAAGGGCACGGCTCATGAACTGCCATGTCAGCTCGGGCACACGGCGCAAGGTCCTGCTGCCGTGCCCCGGACCTCTTCTTTGACCGGAACCCACTGGCCAATAGCTGTGGCACCGGAATCTGCTGCTCTTCCTCCAATTACCCCAATGCAAAGGGCTGGACAGTCACGTCCTCCACGCTGTCAAGTACTATTGGCAGAAGTCTGCCCGGAATTTCAAGCAGAGCGAGATGAATGTTTCGCAGCTGACTGCACCAATGCCCGCGGCGTCGTGCAGAAGAGCTAGATTCCCAAGGGGAAGCCGCCTGAGGGTGACACCGACACCACCGTTATTAGTGACATGGACACACTGGAGCTGGACATGATGGGCATGGAGCACAGCTTGGAAACCGCCGGCCTCGGTGGCGAGCCTGGCCCCTCAGAAGAGGCCCCTCCACAAGGCCATCATAATCCCCTTCCTGTCCCCCCTCACCGCCATCTCGGTCACTAGCTGCTGCCTGCTTCTCCCTAGGACCCGCGGGGCTTGCTGCATGTTCCCAGCCCTTCGACCCTGCCATCTCACCTCTGACCCCAATCCAAGCGGGCTGGGAGAGGATGGTGAATGGTACATGCTCTGCGTGGCCTCTCCCCGCGCCCAACCCCCACCCCGCCGCCCGCGCGGCCATCTCTCGCGCACACACACGTGCACACGCACGCACATGAGCACTCGCTCCCCCTCTCCTAGCCCCTAACAATCGTCTCTCCATTCTATTCAGCCAGGCCAGGCAGGGAGGGCCTGGTCTGGGGACTGTCCTCTGTTCCACCTCTCACTGTAGCCCCTCCGGACTGGAGGGGCCCCAGAATGCTCAGGACCCTAGCTGCCACCACGTGCCAGTACGTCCAGATTTCCCAAAAGATCTGGTTTCCCTCACCTGTCCCTGTGCCTGGGGCTGGGGTTGGCCAGGCCATGGGGACAGCCCCTGCGAGAGCTGAGGACAAGTGAGGCTCAGAGAAATCCCGAGACGGATCTGAGGGGTCAGGTGGCCGTCGGCTCAGTGCCCTCCTCTCCCCTACCCTGTGCTCCGCCTCTCTTGCCCCCATCAGTGTCCTGGGGCCTGAGGGGGGCAGGTCCTGAGGGATGGGTGCGGACAGAGGGCTCTGAGGATAGGACGAGAGGTCTCCGGGGGTCCGCAGGTGCGTGTCCTGGTGCATGTGCAGAAGTTTTGCTTTCAAACAAATGAAGATATGAGAGGCGGTAGGACCAGGGTTGGAGCCAAGGAAGCAGGCTGGCAGGCTGCCGCCCTTCCCACCCTCTCCTACCCTGTACTATGAAAGGGCTCCCAGACCCTACCCCCGTACATTAAAAAAAATTTTTTTTGAGCTAATGAAACAGTAAAGTATAAGTTTTCTTATCTTTTTCAAAACAATGGAACCGCAACGGATGTTCCCTTTGGTCCCAGGGACCGTGGAAAGCAGGGGAGCCAGAGGCAGAGACCTGAGTGTCTGTCTGCGTGCGGGACGTGGGTCCACACGTCTGAGGTGGGACCCAGGCCCAGCCACTGCCGGGACCCCCACAGGGCTGCATGTGAGGGGTATCCCTGGTTTTGGCCTGTTGGTGGAGCCCACCTCATGGGGACAGGGCAGGACCCGCTCCATTGGGAGCAGTTGTCTGCTGAATTTTCTCTCCAACCATTCCTCTCTTTCGAGCCTCGTCCAGGGCCAGTGGTTTTGATTTTTTTTTTTTTTTTCAGTTTTACATGTGAACCAGAGGGTTTTTGTTTTTTTAAACCCTCCATCCCCCCCCCCATGCTGGGTGTCATTGGACCTACTTTGTCTCTAGCTCTTTTTCTCACCATGTTACCTCTCATCTCCTCCCCATGTTTGACAGCCAGTTGCTTCCAGAGGCAGGGGGTTGCCAGGGGAGGGTGAGGACCACCCACGTGGGCCCTTGGAATCTGACTTGGAGGCCTGCGCCTGACCCAGCAGCCCCCACCAGCCTATGGGAAAGGGGTCCCTCCAGCATCTGCTTGTCGTGGCCGTCCACGACAAGGACTGTCCAGTCCCTCTGGGGTCCCGGCACTGCTTTTGCCGACCCAAGTGTGTGCGAGGGCAGGGGGAGGGGCAAGTGAATAGGGATGTGTCGACACCCTCAGCTAAAGCCCCATCACCTTAGTCTCACCTCTGCTGCCCTTCATCCTGGCTGTGACACCCTACCCCATCACCATCCCAGAGGACAATATTCTGGTCATTTGGCGGGTCCCTGGGGCCACAGAAGGGTGGGGCTGTGGCTCCAGCCAGCTCCCAAAAGAAAGTCGGAGTCCCCAGGTTCTCCCCTTTCCAGGTCTTAGCAGGGGGCCAGCTCCTGGGACTGGTGTCTTCTCTCTCCCCACCCTTTTCTGCGCAGGCCCCTGCCCAGCCCTCCCTGTCTCGTCCTCAAGCAGGGCTTGCCCCTCTCCTTCCTCCACACCGCTGCTGCCCTGCGTTGGGTGTCGGGGTCCCTTGTTTCAGGGTCCCAGCGAGGTGCCCCTGGGTCCAGGGACTGTGTAGTGGTCTCCAGGAGAGGGGAGAAGGGCAGGGCAGGAGAAACATTCTCACCAGGAGAGCCCAAGGCAGGGTCGCACCTTATCCCAGGAGCCTCGCCTGTGCCCACCCACCCCGCTCTGCCAGGGCGGCCGCTGCTCTTCCTTCTTCCCCCACCCTGCCTGCTCCGGCGTGCATGCTCCATCCCACCCCGGGCGGCCAGAAGGAAGCAGGAACGGAGGTCACAGACCCATGCAAAAAAGACTGGGGGCCCACTCTGCCTGTTCTGAGCAGGCCACCGGCCTTCTCCTCCTGGACCGTGAACACCCGCCCGCCTGCAAGTGACATTGCATGGAACCTCCCGTGAGAAGAGCACGCAGGGAAGAGTGAATGTGAGAACATCAGTGACACGGCTGAGAATAAACTAAATGCCTGCGGACAAAAATAACAAGTACAATAAAACAAACAAATCAATCAAAAACAATATCAACAAACGTACAAACAGAGTCGGACATATAGGTACGGAGACCAGACTGATGGCCGCCCGTGGGGAGGGCATCTGGGAGACTGGGTGGAAACGTGAAGGGACTGAGAAGCACAGTTGGGCAGTGACACGGTAGTCATGGGACGGAAAGTACAGCACAGGGAATGCAGTCGATAACGCTCTAGCAACTGTGCACGCTGCCCTGTGTGTCCCGGAGAAGCCTGTAACGTACGTGTTTGTCCCACCACGGTGCTGTCCACCTGAAACTAACACAAAATAATATCGAATGTAAACTATATTGAAAGAGAAAGGCTTTGTTTGCGCGTCTCTACGGGACACACGGTTGCGGTTCCGGTGGGGCCTCGGTCTAGAATTCTCCGCCTTTGAGGTCACAAGGACCCAGGCAGTTTCCAGAACTTCGCGGTCGGGTCCAGCTCTCACTCTGTGGATCGGCAGTGATGAGGAAAAAGCCATTCTGTTTTCCTACTGTCTCCAGTCCACCCTCGCCCCCTCCCAATTCCCCGGTCTCTCCCTCCTCACCTGGCTTCCCCTACTGCCTTTGGGGGGCCCCTGCTCCTCCCGCTTCCCCACCTCGCCCAACCAAGCTCCCGTCTTTCGGGAGTGGGCCCCCTTCTCATGTGGGAGTCTGCAAGGTCGGCGACCTCCTCGGGATCCCTGAGGACCCCAGCAACCCTTGCCCTGCTAGTCCCTCTTCCCCTCTTTCCCTCCGCCCTCTCTTCCGGGAAGCCCTCTCTCATTTTCAGTCTCTCTGTGACTTGCAACCCCATCCTCACCCCTCTGTGGCCTCAGGCCACCCTTGCAGAGGGTTCCCCGGACCCTGCATCCCACCTGCCCAGTTACCTCCTCTTACCATCTTGCCTCTCTTGGGCCAACCAGCAAACGAGGGCCGGCAGTCCCAGCCAGTGGGGACACAGGCCTCTCGAAGCTTCGTGAATCGGGCGCCTGCGGGGCGCAGGGAGCACAGCAGGGTGGGCAGCAGCTACAGGTAATCCTGGTGGGCCCTCCAGCACTCCAGGAAGCCCCTCTTCTCCACAGTGAGTTCTCAGCCATCTCGCTGTCTGGCTCCTGTCACCGGGTGGATGGTCCTCCTGGGGACCGGTCCGCCCGCCAAAGAAAACGTACCGAGCTCCTGCCTGTCCACACTTGGGCCCCGCCAGGCTCTCCGAGCTGCCATTAGAGTGGGTGGCTGGGCTTGGGGGACTGGGGGCAGCTTTCCCTGCAGGTCCCTTCCCCTCCACACAACAAGGCACAGTCCCCTCGATCGGAAAGAGCGGCGGTGCCCTGTGCCTGGCACATACCCCACTCCCCAAACCAGCCTCCTCAGGGGACAGTGACTAGGGGCCCTTTAGCAAAGCAGGGGCTGCCTGGGTGGGTGGGGCAGGGGCAGTGGGAGAGGTGAAGCCCTGCCTGAGGGGGTTGGGGTCTGGAGGCCAGGAGGGGCTGAGGCCCTCTGGGGCAGAGCGCCCTGTTCCCTATGCTTCCGGGCACTCAGGGGCAGGGCTGAGCTCTGCAGCGGCGTGCCCATCAGCGTGCCCCTGGGTCAGGACCGTGCTCCCACGGGCTTCCTGGGGGCAGCATTAGCAAGCTGGGGAGAGAGCTGCAGGTGGGGGTGAAGGTTGTCTGGAGGGGCCTCTCTGAGGACTCCAAATTCCCAAACCCTCCTTCCCTCCCTTCCCTGCAGGCCCCAGGACACCCAGAGCTACTCCCGTTTTCCGCCCTTGGTGGAAGGGCGGAAAGGCCAGACTGGCCAGAAATCGAGGAACCCACATTTAAACTCTTCTGTCTTCGCATCCGGGCCAGACGGCTCAAGATCAGTCGGCCGAAAATCGTCAGCACGTCGTTTTTGAAGGGTGAGTCCTGGGTTGCTGAGTGTGGGGAGGGGTCCCCTGAAAACTCACAAACCCCAAGGCTGCCTGCTCCCTCTGAGGACCACATCCTGGGCTGGCTTTCCTGACCACGGTCTAGGGTGCTCAGGGTCCAAAATTATACTTTCGTTGGCCCCTAGAGAATCCCCGGTCTTAATATCCGCTTTCCCGCGAGGGAAGTCCTGTGCCAAAGACACACCTTACAATGGCACCCGCTTCTCCAGGGCGTGCAGTGTCTGCAGCGTTGGGGAGCCTGACCCCTCCGGCCGAGGACCTCAAGTTTGCAAATGATTGC